>JAEAOA010001877.1:1872500-1935000 GCA_016746295.1 Potamilus streckersoni | reverse complement strand
AAATATTTATTGTCGAGATCTCCATCAAATTACTAAATAGTACAGTCTTGACGGAAAGCGTCTCTTTTTGAAACCTTTGCTAAAAAGAACCTTACGTGTTTGGTAAAATTAAATGCTTACAAAAAAACAATTGCTCGTCATATTTAGACTGCGAAGGAGAAACGGCTTCCATTTGTTGGATGGAAGTAGCCTATTTCATATGTACTGCCCCAAAAATTCGCTTTAGATGTCAGGTTGGACATTCTACTACATCAAATCTTATTGATATGTCATGGCATTTAGATACAATAAATATGTTGCTGCATTAGTTTTTAATTCAATGTTGACATGATATATTTATGTTAACCCTGGAGAATAGGTGATGATGTTTGTGGTTCAGTCACTAGGGCACATTCCTAAACGTCTCAAAAATGATATATTCAGAGATAAAATTGAACATTTCCATGAAACAAATGTAGAACTTTGAGAAAGCTATTTATCTATGTATATGTATACATTTAAGAGATTTTTTGAAACTGAATTCCTGCAAATATGGATGTTTATTCACAAATCATCAGATCAGGAAATAACGTTCAGGATCACCATTATGCAACAAATGTTATTAAAATATTTCAAACGAAATTCTATTGGTGATCTTCATGAGTATCAAGTAAGGAAAATCTTTCAATGTCATGTGATAGTTTTAAAACATCTGTGTGTTTTGATTATTAAAATGCTGAAACCATAACCAGCTCATGATTAAGGTTTGAAAACAAGTAAGTCGAGTTAGAATTGCAAACAAATCATGATATGATTTTAGTGACTGAATCAATATTCAGAAAAGATATAAATATATTATTCAATAGATATGCAAAATAACATCATACATATTACACTGAATCTAACAACAACTAAGCAAATGAGCAGGGGCTAAATCATACATTCTGAGACAAATAATGGCAAAATGATATCAAAAAGATTTCGTCTTTAATTTAGAAATGAAAGAATAACCCTTTATCGAATACAGATGATAAAGTTAAAAAAAGAAATAATGCACCAATATATACTGATGAAAAGTAATACTTTTAATTTGAAATATCAATATGTGAAGTGATGACATTAATATGTGTTTAAAGAACAAGAGAATAAAATTTGTCAAAAACATTTGGTTGTTTTATAGTGTTGCAAGTTGAGAAGCTGCTTGTGTATAACTCCTTTTACAATTGGATATATGGTCAAAGTAGTAAGAAATGAAATATTTAATGAACATTTAGATTTACTGTATATGAGAATCGAAACACAATCATTTACAATGCTAGGAAGTAAAGTATTCAGGTTTTAGGACCATACAGGTATCATAATGGAAGATTTATAGCTAATAATACCAAGAATTCATAGTTCACAATGAGATGAAAGACGGATTCATACTGGCATTTTATAGCTCTTGATGTAAGCTTAATTCGTAAGTGTTGGACAGATAATTGTAATATTTTTTTTATGAAAATGCTCTCTTCGTAAACTCATAGCAATGCTCTATTCCATAGTTAGAAGAAAAGAGATAGACGAGGAAACTTAGGGCTACCTTAAAATGAAGTAGGTATCACGGATAACGGTATATATACGACTACATCTTGGGGCAAAACTTGGAAGTGCAAGAGATACGGAAAACTTTAAGAATGACAAACTAAGTTCTTATATATATATATATATATATATATATATATATATATATATATATATATATATATAGAGAGAGAGAGAGAGAGAGAGAGAGAGAGAGAGACAGAGACAGAGACAGACACAGACAGAGACATACAGACAGACAGAGACAGACAGACAGACAGAGCTACATTTTAGAGATACACCTTATAAAGTCTTAAATTGAAAACAAAATACATCAAATACATATTATACTTTCCCTTCGAAATTGCCCACGTCATACATTTGAGTAGTTTCTGCATTTTAGAATCCAATATAGATAATTAAATATCGAATAAATTCACAAAAGCATAAAATTAGGTAGTTGCGATTATTGCAAAAATCATTTTGAAAAATGTATTTTACTGAATTTAAAATGTAATAGATTCCTAAACATTCTTTTATTACTTAAAGAATATCGTATTTCCAAATTAAATCAAAGCATGAAGTTGGTAGCGAGTTTGTCTTTTCACCATAGCAATTACCACAAACACAAATGAATATACATTCTTTAAAACAAGTAAACATTTCATTACATTTGGATATAAAATATAAAATGACTCACATAATAATTCAAAATTATGAAGTTTACCGTAGAAGTCTCTAATCTTAAAAGTACTTTTATTCTTTAAAGAAATTACAAACACAAACAATTGTTACCTGTAAGAATGATATATAAAGCTCTTCTGACTCCGACGAACAAACTGATTTAACTCATGCGGAGCTGGCTATTTATACTGATTTGGATAATGCTTCTATCCAAATATGGCAAGGTATTTTGAGCCTGAATATGTTTGTCTCGAGTTAGAAAGAAGCTAATCTTAACGGAAGCGAATGCTTTCCTACGTCGGAATTTATCACATCAGCATTTATTCGTCCCATAGAAACGGCCTAATCATGACTTAGTCAGAAATAACAATGTTAATAATCCAGCCACGAAATAATGTTGACTTGGCATTTGAAAACAAGGTATAATACGAGAGGGGGGATTTTTACTTGTTTGTATGGGCGCAGATAGTATATAGTCATTATATGAAATAAATAAAGTTAATTTCGATATACTTTAGTGGATATTACTTTCAATATAATTTAATGAAAGGCTAAATCAAAGAGACATTAGTTTTGATACGATTTAGAGAAAATTTTAATGTTAGTATTTTGACTGAAAAATTATATCCTAATTATATAATAAAAAGTAGTTTATATTTGTTTACTATTAAATATAGTGCAGACGTTATCTTCCCGCAACTGATACAAATAGATATATTCATAGTATGAAATGTTTTAAGAACATATATTGGGAAGTGGATTTAAGTTATTTAGTGTTTATTCTGACATCAAATTAAATCAGACTGACCGTCTCATAAATAGGCTTTATCGTTAAAAAATATTAGGTTTTAATTCGTTGTTCTGAATATCTGCCTCTGTTTTAGAAAAGAAAATAATATACTTTAATATACATCTATATTTCATTTCTGTTTGCTTTTAATTAAACTGGTGAATTTTATAGAATCGGTAAATGTTGCAAGCAATGTATTCTCACGCGTGCTTCTTATATAAAGTTACAGACAATCGTGATCAATATTGTCAAAGATATCTGCAATAATATTCCTTTTTGTACTGTAATCATTATATTGTCAAAGAGATTGGTAATAATGTTCCTATTTTGTACAGTAATCAATATTGTCTAAGAGGTCTGTAATAATGTTCCTATTTTTACAGTAATCAATATTGTTTAAGAGATCGGTAATAATGTTTCTATTTTGTACAGTAATCAATATTGTCTAAGAGGTCGGTAATAATGTTCCTATTTTGTACAGTAATCAATATTGTCTAAGAGATCTGTAATAATATTCATATTTTGTACATTAATCATTATATTGGTTTTGCTGTCATCAAATACATTTCTACATCAGTTTTTATGACTACAGTGGACATTTTTAAGACTCATTCCAAATAAAAACTTGATAAAAAAAAATATTATATGTGTAATGGTTGTATTAGCATCTATATAAATAATTGCCTCTTTTTGACTTAATCATAAAAGAGTAACCCTACTTCTGTACATATCGGCTGCATAATTAGTCTTTAGATCAAAATTAATCGTGTCATTCCAACAATGGAGGGAAATAGTTTATGATATTTTATTCAGATCTTTCACTTTAATCAATTTCGGTGTTTTTTGGTGTCATTCTTAATTTAAAATCTTCACGAAATACAAAATATATGTCAGTATCTGTAAATTTAGCGGTATTCTAATTTTATTTCGTATCTAGGAAAAGGAATAGCTTTTGTACTTCTGTTTTGGGCATTACAAGATTATATCTTAATTTAATTTACTATTATAGCTGCCATATTTATATATTCTCACGGACGATGTTCAGAGCAATTTTCGAACGTCAAAATTTTTTACTGTCGGTATTTCGTCATCATGACTATTCATTTAATTAGTTCTAAACATGTAAATATTTTTGCTAATAATTTTATTATTGGCCACTGAAAACACGAAAGAAAGCATATATTTATAGAATCTATGCAATTTTACGTTCCTAATATCTTAAAATATAATCTATGCACGTACGAAATTGCAACTAAAGATAATCGCTACAATTTACAATATAATAAATACCATAATATAACACACACACACATATGTATGTATGTATGTATGTATGTATGTATGTATGTATGTATGTATGTATGTATGTATGTATGTATGTATGTATGTATGTATGTATGTATGTATGTATGTATGTATGTATGTATGTATGTATGTATGTATGTATGCATACGCGTCTGTGTGTATGTTTGTGTGTGTATGTATGTGTGATAATTTGATGACGATAATTCTTTTGCGACAAATGTTGTCATGACGACAGTGGACGCTTGACCATACCCTGTGATTGTTTACCAGATTCGCAAGAATCAAAGCCCTGCAATCCAACACGTCAATCCAAAGACTTATCCGTTTCCACCTCCATTCATATATTTAGATTCAAAGTTCCTTATATAGTACTCTTAGTACTGTTATATCAACAATTTTAATTTTGTTTCTATTGTACACATAATTCAATATTTCTTTAATTTAAAAATTTTTTCTGTCCAGATATTTTTTTTATGTAAAGTTATCTTAAAGTTATCTAAGAGTCGGCTTGAAGACAGATATAACTACAAGGAAAGTAACTCTTAAGAACACAGCATCGCACTAAGAGATTTATCTCCCTGTCAATATTGTTTCTGTTTCGGGAAATCGTCTTACTATCAATAACCGCCAAAATACTTGCAACATTTCTGATTAATCGTTTTGTGCACCACATCGATATAGCGTTATGTAAAGAGAGCACGTTTGGCTTCCGAAAGAGACGAGGGAGAGCATGCAGTATGTTTTTGTTTTGTCGACTCCAGAAGAAATGCCTAGAACAGAACTCCTTGCTGTACGCGACATTCATATCTCTGTCAAATGACTTTGTCAGTCAGCTATAGAATGACTCTGGAAGATGGTAAAATTTTGTGTGCCCCATATAAATTCATCACGATGGCTCTGCAACTCCACAATGACATGCTGGGCTCGTGTCATGCCCGACTGTAAGCATATGAATCATTCCCAGTCCCCAAAGGAGTCAAGCAGAGCTATTTGCTGGCCCTACACCTTTTTAGTATTAAATTCTTTGCCATGCACACTGATACCTTCCATGACTATGACACTGGGCTATACATTAAAATACCGGAGAAGATTTCAAGAAAATACGAAGTTACAGGAAGTAAATCGTTCGTGATCTCCAATTTGCAAACGACTGTTCCATAAGTGACACATTTAGCAGTAACATGCAAGACAAAACGGACCATTTAGTGTCAGTGTATTATAATTTAGACCCCAAAATCAGTATCAAGACGACAGAGGTGATGCACTACCATGCATCATGACAGCCTTTCGTAGATGCTACCATCGCTGTAAAAAGGAAACTTTCATTGCAGTGAACAGTTTCGCTTATTTCAGCAACACAATGTCACGTGCAGTACATATTGATAATAAAACCAACCCATAGATGCTTAAGTAAGTGTGTACATTCACAGAGTACGTTCACTTGTGTGGAAGCTCAGTCTAAGAACAATAACTAAGGTCTATAGGGCCCGTGTGTTGCCAAACCTGTTGTACGCTTGAGAACCTGGAAATTACACCGACCAAGTAGCTTAACCATTTTTACATCGGCTGCTCGAGGAAACTGCGGCAAATATATCAGGACATGGATTCCGTACACTTACTTTCTCGCACAATCAGGCGGTCCTAGCATCCACTCTGATGAAAATCAAAATTACGAGGGAAAGGCTACGTCACCAGGGTGTTAGAAGGGCGACGACCAAAGAAGATCTTTTATGGCTAATTAAAAGAAACAAAAACTTTAAGAATTCCCTCAACAATGCACACAAATCATCACTGAAACGCTCTAATATTGTTCCTAAGTCTTGAGAAGATCTCACACAGCATCGCTCCACTTTGCAGAATCTAGTTCATACTTGAGCTACAGAATTTGAACGTAGAATATTGTAGAGGTAGTGCAGAGCTCTAGAATAGAGAATCTCAAAACTGCAGAATGTACAATGATGTCTTGGTCCATTGTTCAAGCAAACTTTAGCGACATCATTTTCAACTGTGCCATAAAAGGTTCACAGCAGATAGTAGCTTAATAAAAAAAACCTCACATACTCGTAGATACCAAACCCAAAAAGTGATGTCGTGGTCATCTTAAAACTCGAAGGATAGACAAACAACCAAAACCACTTCGCTTGATGTTTTCAAGCCTTGATTTTTTTGTATAGAATGTTTTATATTATTTTTGTGTTCGCTGCGCTAGTGTGATAGTGTGGAATTTTATATGTTAAATTTAGTAGTGTCTATTCAATTGGGTATGTATACAGAAAATATCTACGTTTTTGAGTAGATGAAAAGAAATATTTAATGAATGAATTGTGTTGGCAGTGTAAACTACCTGTATGGTGTATAAGAAATGAAGATAGTCTTTAAATATATATTTTCAGCCAACAACCGTCAGTTTGCGTGGATTTAATAGCTTTATTACTACAATGACACAAAGTTAACGGGTTTAATACAACATTGATGAAAAGAAGTTTTCCGAAATTTTACAAGTTTTAGGAAATCGACATTTTGCAAAAATGTAAATTTTGCATATAGAAGTTTAGATTATGTATTTAGCCAAATTAGTAAATGTTTCACGCTATAATGAAAAGAGTTTTAATACTTTTGTTGACACATTTCTTGCGCAGATCAAGCAATCAATCGATTGCTATCAACATCGCTGAATTACTGGTACTATAACAATACGAAAAACAACGAATTGTCTTAACAATCAAATCTGAAGGTAGACATATGCTGAACTCTAGGATTGTCGAAAAAAATATTCAGGATTTACGCGGGCAATGCGTTCATAAGAAAAGCAAAATATTTAATGATGATGATAATAATAATAATAATAATAATAATAATAATAATAATAATAATAATAATAATAATAATAATAATAATAATAATAATAATAAGAAGAAGAAGAAGAAGAAGAAGAAGAAGAAGAAGAAGAAGAAGAAGAAGAAGAAGAAGAAGAAGAAGAAGAAGAAAGAGAAGAAAAGAAGAACAAGAAGAAGAAGAACAATGTTCTACGCAAGTGGTCTCAAAACAGACTGAATCAAAATAATTTCTGCCTTAGTATGGCTTTAAACTCCATGATTTCCCTATTTCCAATGACTTAAATTAGGTCAACAGCCTTTTTCAACTGAATGATTCTTAAACGTGAGCATACTGCAAATAAATTTCTTGTCAACACCTAATGGCCTCCCCTAACGAAATTTTGCTTTCACACTAACATATTTTTTCTTGGTTCATACATGTATGACTCATTAATAAGCATTTCTAAGCCGAATATTAATACTTAACACCATGCTCTACAAAACACAAATCATTCTTTTCGTAAAAAAAAATATTCTTTTCTCAAATTAAAACCCCTATATGTAATATATTTAGAAACGTACAGTGAAATTCCTTGTAATAAAATATTAAGCTGGTCCATTTTGTAAACCTAATTACGGTTGTCCTAAATCTCGTGACTAATGTTCATTATGACTTGTTGTTGGTATAGATTGGATAATTACTCGCTTTGAAATTTATTTGCCCAACACCGACTCCAAATAATCAACAAATACTCACTAGATTATCTTATACCTGCTCTTAATTGTGGAGAGCCTGAAAGTCTTTCGTAGGTTAAACAAGACGGTTGCATTTCAACTTATGGTCATCTCAATGACTTTGAAAGCAAAGATATTTTCGACTAGCTCTTTTATTTCTTCAATGTAGTACAGTTTTTGATATGATTTCTTTCGTTTATAAGTTATGCGGGTGTACTTTGATTGATTTAGTATTGTATGTGGGTGTGGACAATTCGTTCCTTCTTGCGCTATGTATTTTCTCAAGATAATAAAACAGATTTCTGCTAAATATTAGATTAATATTTAACTATTCCTCAATCTTAAGTCAAGAATGATAGTTTTGTCATTTAATTGGGCAGGCGATGCCGTACATTGACATGGCAAGACTACCTAAAATTGTCCCTCTGTAAATAATTTACATTCAAATGATAACTTTTATTCTTGCCAATGCATAAAATATTTAACGTTAAGTGTGATATGTAAAGGTACTATTTTAGTATACCCTTAATTAAATAACGTTAACATAAAATTGATTTTATAGACTGTGAGTCAATTTTCACAAAAACAATGAAACAAGTTATATTTTATCCATCTATTAGAAAGTAGCAACTATTGATCGCGTAGAAAGGACTTTGATTCCACTGTTGCAACCATAGTACGTATTGCCTCGTTACCTGTAATATCCTTTTAAAGGCCTCGTCACTTTTTCCCGCCTCATTAAAACTACTCGTGGCTTGCTATGAGTTGTTTACACATATTAACGGGCAAAATATTTCCTAAAAGGTATTTTGTTAATATTGAAATTAGTCCTTGGGGAAAGCTCATGTATTATGCTTGTGATCATTTTTCCAGACAAGATCCTCTAATTAATATATGCTCACTTTTTTCTCTGTTAACTTTACGTTGTCAGAATCGTTCAGTATTTACCGATATTGCACACCTTCATATTAAACTTTTTGCGCTTAATTCAAAGGAACTATTTTTTTAGTCAATTTCGAAATGTCTTCATTGCGGCCTACGTGACAGCCCATGGTCGCTTAAAGCTCTATGAAGCTTTAGAACTGTTAGAAGATCGTGTTTTGTATTTGACACGGTATTACGACGCTGTATTTGAAGTCTGTGTGTTAAAAAATGAATTTTGTATGAATCTTTAAATTTCATTTTTATTTCATTAAATGTAATTATTATTATGATCATGTTAGCATAGGTCTAATATGTTGTTATACACATTGTGTTTACTTCAATTGTAAATGTGTGTGATGGTAATTCGTCGCTAGTAAATATTCAGGAATAGCTATCAAAACGATTGGGACATACTTGGTAAGGCTTTCCTAATGTCCAGATGCATTGCGAAATTATGTGTCCTACGTGCGCATGCACATGAAACGACGTATTAGCTTAGGCATTTGTAAGAAAGTTCAGTCACAGTTGCATTCAGAATCAAAGACAGAGTGGTATCCGATTTCATCACCTTAGAGTAACATAACTTCTATTACCTTGAAAAAGGTATTTTTGTACTAGAAGTTGTCTGTTCTTGAGTCTACGTAGAACTACGTGTGTCTTGTGAGTAGAGCTAATAGTACTTCGTCTTTCTAAATAATTATTTTCCCTGGAGAACACCACTACTGATTCGGACAAAGAGATTTTCTGAAATTTACCAAGTTTGTTGTTTTCAGATTTTCTGTGTGTTAATGTGAACGAACCAATACGTAACACATGGACAGTTGCATCTACATCAATCGTTTGGGTCAAATGCAACCTAAAATCGAATGATATCGTTAAGGAGAATGGATAGGTGAGTACCCGAGGACAAGATTCTAAGTTTTGAAAGTGGCGGTCCCAACATATACGGTTACGAATACCGTAACCCTCAATGAAAAGTGCACACGGATTGTAAATTAAAATGATTGGCTCTCAATTATCGCACCAGCCATATGCTGTGACCTCAGTGATTCAGTAATACATTATCGTCAGGGGAACTTTGCTATGACTAACAAACTTCCCATAGATAGTGGTGATGATTTTTTGCGTGAAAACCTATTGGAAGCGAAAGCGATGCTACATGTCATCGTACACCTTTTCAATTTACTGGTTTTATGGTGGATATTATCCTCCACGGGAGACTACACGAGTACCACCCTACGGATGTCTTGTAAAACTGAGTCAGTTTCTTCACATTTCACCACACACTTATCGAAATGAACCTTTACTATACGAATATTCATTCCCTGTGCGTTTGCCAGAATAATGACTATAAACGTCTGCTCCATCTTTCTCTACTTTCAAAGTCATTGAAGGACATTTAGATCGTATTAGTTGGGAGGCCTTGTGTCTTCGACATTCCTTTAATATGCTCATTACAGGATAGAGCGGTTCAGGCAAAACTGAATTTGCCGAACGTTTGATCGAACATAAAAATCATTTGATCGATCGCCCACCTCAATGAATCATGTGGTGTTACAAAGAGTGGCAAATGGCATACAAACTTGCAAGAGAATGTCAATGTGTACCCATAGTCTTTGTGGAAGACAAAGCCGTCGAAAACGACAGAATCATGTGTTTCCCCCAGTCAAACCGATTTGTTCATCTTTGATGATATGCTAGGAGAAGACAAAGGAGAAATTAAACAGTGGTTTACACGCAAAGGGCACCATCTTAGTGTCATTTATAATACCCAAACTTTGCTTTAACAAAGTAAAGCCCATCGAAGCATTTGTCTCAGTGCTCATTATGTAGTTTTGTTAAAAAGTCCTAGAGATAAATCATAAGTGCAAATCTAAACCAAACAGTTATGAACAACTTGGCTAACTAATTCGTACGAAGATGCCACTCAAAGTCCACACGCCTATTTAATCGTGGATTTAAAATCCACTACACCTGATTATTTGCGATTTCGTACCCATCTGTTTCACTACTGTTGCTAAGACGGAGAACCAGTCGTCGACTTAACCACCGAAAGCTATAAAACCCTTGTTCACTTGGTGTCTGTCACACATAATGTCAACATGGCATCCCTGCAGTCTCATCTTCCGGACAAATTGATTCGTGCCTTGTACAGCATTAGTTGTGAAAAAAATCACAAATACGTTCTCGTGTCTTACAAGCCAGTCTCAAAGAAGTCTTACGATGGTTTACGGTGACGGCACGTTAATTACTGCAAGGCATGATTCAGATTCCTCATCAAAACAAACGTTTATTTGACAGAAACAAAGTAGCCTTGACGCAACTGGCCGATCCTAGCTTTGACACTCAAACCAAAATGCAAATCATTTTGAAACGTGGAGGTAGTGGTTCTGTAGGAGGTGTCGTCATTCGTTCCATCTTAAAATTAGATCGCAAGGCTCCTAAAGTTCTCCTCAAGGAAAAAGCCACTCTTCGACGTACCCAGAAGAAAGAGAAAAAGAGCAACGGTGTCAAGACCTAGTCGAAGCCTCATAAAAGAAAAGTCTACAGAAAACAAGTCCACAAGTACGGCGCAATCTCAGGAGTTGACATGCACTTTGCCGCTGTGATCTTTGTCTTAAAATGTTGCTGGTAGAAGACAGGGCTGACGAAGGTACGATGAGATGCTGGGTAATGCAATCGTTTTTTTCCTTCGTCCATAGAAGGGTTTAGAGGCCAAACATCCAAAGCATTTTGATCTGCAATACTTGTCTTGCTCTCGATTGTTATAGCCATAATCACATTTCTCACGGTAATAATTGTATAACATGAATGCATTAATACTGGTGATGGTATCAAAATGTTTAACGTGATAATAGACGTGAATGTATTTTCCGTCTTTGAAATGCTTGTCTCGAAATAACATTGGTCCTTACACTTCTTGAAGGTGTACTTTCAAAGTGTAGCGCAGATTTCTGAATAGCTTGCCAGGCTCTTTCCCATTCTGCCGTGTCGTTTATGTCAGCATACGTTCGTTCCACATTGAAGACACGGGCAAAATACATCTTGCCATGAAGATTGTTAATTCGGACGAGAATGAGAAAGTTATTGACGTAACAAATATCTATAATTAACAGATACAGTTATACAATACAATTCCGCAGGTTTTAGTTAGTGAAAATAAACATTCACTTTTTCAGCATTCTAGTATGTCGTCGTGCAAGATCGAAATAAAGTGGCCTTTACAAATACGAAACGAGTACATATCGTTTTAAACCAGACTGGCAAATATGATAGTCTATATAGATAAAATGATTTTCAATATTCCAAATATTTAAAATCAAACGATTCTATTAATGTTATGTATTGAAGTAACATTCAGTTGTGAATTGATGATAAATCTACCTATCAATATAGATTTTCCATCTTCATGTTTTGTCTCTTTGCTTGCTTGTTTGCCTACATGATATTTCATCAGTATAGATTTTCCATCTTTATGTTTTGTCTCTTTGCTTGCTTGTTTGCCTACATGATATTTCATCAATATAGATTTTCCATCTTTATGTTTTGTCTCTTTGCTTGCTTGTTTGCCTACATGATGACTCATGATCATCAACATGTATCTCATTGATGACTGATACAGGTAAAATGCACGTGACATTCCTTTCCTTTAGGAAATTTATTCTGATCTCATCATGATATAAAGACACATCCGCATGTAGCTAATACAATTTGGTGTTTTCTAATAAAATTTGGTGTTTTCTAAGTGCCTTCAAAGAAATATTGTATGTAGTAATATCTTTTAGATGCCAGTTATAAAAAGATTTGGAAATACTCGAATGAATCTTTACTTAATTGTAGTGAAAAATTATTCCGTTTTAGTGAAAGTAAGTCAAATATTATATTAGAAATAATAACTATTTTATTTAAACAAATAAAAGAAAAAGATAAACAACAACGTGAAGAGAGTGTGTTGTACATAATAATACTTCACACCTAATCTGAGATTCTTTGGGGCACAGACGTAAACAAACATATCATAAGGGAAATAATACAAATTATGAACAGATCTATTAATAAAGAGTCTGCCAAGCCCCTTAAAATGTCATCAGGGCTTGTTGCCAGTCTTATTATAAACATAACAAAAGCTCAAGTAAGGTCATCGCGGCTCATTGCCAATATCGTTATAAAGAATATAAATACTTTTCTCAGGGTTCATTCCCAATCTCTTAATGAGCCCTTCTAGTAATATCACGGATTGAATAGACTTTTCTCAGTTTGAATGCATTTTGCTTATAGTTATATTGATTTCTTCCCCTCTGTGTCACACAAAAAGAAAGATTCAATGATATGTAACTATTTCTGGCAGCAACTGTTACATGCCTGGATAACACCGTTGCAATGATATTGTTCAGAACAGGTAAAGTATCATATAACAAAACAGCAAGCTATTTGTGGATAAGTGAAATAAGGGCCTATTCAGTTTAAGAATCGGTTAAATGTTTACCATCATAATTAAAATATTACGTTCCTAAAATATTTTCCAGCATCGGATTTCAGAGACCATGACGATTTAATATAAAGAGTATTCAATTTCTTTAGCATCCACACTATATTTAAGCATATTTACTGAGTGACAAATAACTTTCTCTGACAATGTGATACTCACAGATCTTTCTTGTCTAACACATTTATTTTTTAACTTGTGCTGAAACTGTAAATGAAGAACGATAATTTTATCATGTTACTGGCCTTAAGATGCGGTACAATGACATAGCAATAATATATAAACTCTCAATGGCACCTTAGTAATTGAAATTCAAACGATAATATTTTTATATTTTCATTGCCTGAAATGTTTAACATGGATTTATATACAATATCGCTGGTTATGTTATGCCCTAAATATTTGATTTTATGAAGTATGAGTCGATTTGCAGCAAAACAATATAAGAAGTTGTATTTTATTAATGATCCACCTATCAGACGTTAGCATGTATTGATCGCATGATGTGGATGTTCTGTTTCCTGTGTTGAAACCATAGTGCTAATCGCCTTGCTGAATGATAGGATGATATTATGGAGGCTTATTCATTTCATCCCGCCTCGTTAATATCGATTGGTGGTTTGCTTTGAGTGGTTAAAACATGTTAAAAAGCAAAATAATGTATATTAGCGTGTAATTGAAAACATATTTCGCTAATATTGTGATTTGCCCTTTGGGAAAGCTCATTTATAATGCTTTTAACATATTTTGCAGACAACACCCTATAATTACCAATGGTTCCATTATTTATTGCATCATGGTCATTTAAAAAAAACAAAGTTCCTCTGCATTCTAATATAGTGCCAGAAGTCGAATTTGCACTGTTCTAAATACAGAAACTAAATCTAAACACGGATACAATGTACTAGATTAAAAATTTCAATACAATGTACTAAATTTAAAACTTAAATACAATGTATTAAATTGAAAACTTGAATACAATATACTAAAGTGAAAACTTGAATACAATGTACTAAATTGAAAATATGAATGCAATGTACTAAATTGAAAACTTGAATATAATATACTAAACTGAAAACTTGAATACACTGCATTAAACGGAAAACTTGGACACAATGTACTAAATTGAAAACTGACAGTAGTCATATCTATCTATCTATCTATCTATCTATCTATCTATCTATCTATCTATCTATCTATCTATCTATCTATCTATCTATCTTTCTATCTATCTATCTATCTATCTATCTATCTATCTATCTATCTATCTATCTATCTATCTATCTATCTATCTATCTATCTATCTTTCTATCTATCTATCTATCTTTCTATCTATCTATCTATCTATCTATCTATCTATCTATCTATCTATCTATCTATCTATCTATCTATCTATCTATCTATCTATCTATCTATCTATCTATCTATCTATCTATCTATCTATCTATCTATGTGTCTGTCTGTCTGTCTATTTATATGTCTCTGTCTTATATATATATATATATATATATATATATATATATATATATATATATATATATATATATATATATATATATTGCGTCTTTATAATATCTGATCCTTGTTTAATCTAAACAAATATTGAAATTTATTTTGCATAAGCTTTGGAGGTTATATCTGCATCTACTTATCAAATTTACATTTAAAATGTCTGTACAATGACAATTCTCGAATTTTGCATATATTGTACCATTGATTATATGATTTCGTCTCCATACTGTTTTAATGTTATTTTAATTAACAAGGTTTATAATATACCAGCTATAATATTCCAGGAGGCCTTACCTTTGTCCATTCATGAACTCATTCTCGAATCGGATAGATTTAAATGGAAACAACCATAACCAGCGACTACACCGCTACATAAAAACATTAAAGACTATTCATGCTTTCAGTAAGTAACCCAGAAAATACAAGGTATTAATTATTAACGTGGCACCGGGTGGCCGAGTGGTCTAAAAATTGTTCACTTTTTACCAGTCATTAATATCTCATCTCTGTCCACGTGGGTTCGAGTGACAGGCTTGGCCAAGGTACGTGAAAAAGTTTGCCAGAAGTTGCATGTAGTTCTTTTTCTCTTGATTTTCCCTGGTTCTTCTTTCAGTTGCTAACTACCAGGCATAGCACATCTTTTGTTAAAAATGGCGTCAAATTTATCCAACAGCAAAACCAACGATTTTATTGTAATCAGCGCCGCTAGCGTTCACAAAAGACTAGTCTACCAAACAATGATCGATGCACAGGGTGACAAAAACTAATTGCATTTGCTGTACCAGAATTCGGTTAGAAACCAGAAGTGTTGATGTATTTCACCAGGATGCTGCTTGCAGAAATGTTTTAATGTGAATTATGCTAATTTTATAGAAACCTACCTTTGCTGTAATTATGCCATCTGATTTATAGAAATTGCATTTATTTCATGTATTCCTGAAAATCGGAATTGGAATTAATGACGTTGTTCAGCAATCATAGTCAGAAAGTAGAATATGATTAATGATAATCATTGACGTATTAAAGTACTCAGAACAACATTAGTGACTAGTATGTCGATGCCACTTCTAACAAAATGGTCTCGTTTATTCACGGTGCTAGTACGTATATGTCTAGCTTGGGATATTGTAACTACTATAGCCTGCTCAGTATATGTCTAGCTTGGGATATTAATCAATATAATTTGCTCAGTATATGTCTAGCTTGAGTTATGAACTACCATATAGCCTGGTTAGTACCTGTCTAACTTCCGATAAGAATTTCTCAACCATATACAGAGAGAAATTTACATGTTTTGCTAGCCTTACGTTTCCTATTTCGTTTTATTTATCTCAGACCTGTCGTCTCAGTCCACGTAATAGTAACTACTTTTAAAAAGAAACCCGTTGTTCCTGACGGAGTAAACATAACATCTAACAGCGACAACAACAGAAATGTAGCAAACAAAATTCGCTCCTAAAACTTCTTAATCTCTCTAAAACTTTGATAATACCATACATAACATTGTAACACAAACACACACACACACACACACGTTGAGCTATTTCATAGAGTTAGAAACATAGGTAATAGACATCAATGGCCACACAAAACCAAGCTTTCTGAATTGCTACAAAAAATGCAGTCAAAACCTTAAAATCAATAACGACAGATATAGAAATTAACTCATAAGGCATCTAAAGCTCACTCCCACTTTGAAAACACCGTACAAAACATTCACACACACATACACAGATACACACAGACAAAGACACAGACACAAATATAAACACAAGTCGAGTTATTTAATAGAGCTCGAGACACAGGCAATATACATCACTTTCCACACAAAACCAAATTTTCTGAAGTGCTACTGAAAAGTCGACAAAAACGAGAAATGTGTTCTGTTAAACTGTTTCTTTTTCTGACCTGGCCGAACACCCACAATTAGCCCCAGTAGAATCAAATATAATCAAACGATTGCAAATGAAAACTCCCTCACTTACGAATCTGAGTGGTGCATACATCAGTCCACATATTATTTGTTTTATATGATTATACTTTAGCGACAATGGTAGTTATCATTAAAAATCAGCCTGGGGAACTTTGGCGAGACGACCTTTTTGCATTTTATTACATCTTATTGTAACGATAACTTTGCTGCATTTGACATATTTTAGAAATTCAGTTCAGTTCTGTTTGACCTGAATTTTTCATCTTACTGATAAACAACCATTAGTAGAAGCAATGTATCTAGTTCCTCACCTCGATTCATAACCAGTAAGGGTTCTGTCAAACAATTTGAAAAAAACAAGCAAAGACGTTATATTGATTCCCAGAATAAGGACCTTTGATTGCAATGAAGGCAATACTGGGAGTAAGTGATGTTAGGCACATTAAAAACTTCTGAGTTGTTTTCGAATGGTGATCAGGTGACTCTCATAGGCATTTTTTTTTGCATCCTAAATTGGCGTATAATTGTTAGAAGATAGTTCAGTTGGGCTCAAGACATGTTGTGACCAGTTTGTATTGAATTATTATTTTATTGAATTTCTTGTGATAATTTTCCCTTGAAATATAAGTGCTACTAAATTAATTCTTGGAAAAAGACCTTTATAAAACATTATTCGGAATACTAAATGAGAATATTATTTTATATGATTCAACAAAGAAGACGTTGACATATCAGTATAATGCGGGTCACAACATACGTCATCGCCTTCCTTTTAATTCTTGTTTTAATTTTGGATTAGATTTGTAAATCCGTAAGTTTTTTTCTCATTTTTAAATTGGATTTCTGCGGAAAAATTCTTTTGTTATATTTACAAATGTTTTATGTCTTCCCTCTTTTCTTGCTACTTTTTGTAAGAGCCTAGGCACATAACAAAACAAGTTTAAGACAAAAAACAGATTCGTGGCTGATGGTCACATGGTCGTCCTTCCAGAACAAAATAGAAGCTTTTTACATGCTTAACATGACTTACTCTCAGTATGGCATTAACTGAAATCAATGGTTGTTACTCTGGGGAAAAGCAAACAAAAAAGTTGTTTAACAAAACTCTTACTGTTCTATATCAGAGTCAGCAACTAGATGAGTGTTTCCTTTATTAAAACAGTAAGGTCAAACGGAATGGAACTGAACTTATTGGAACGTCAAATCTAGTAAACAAAGTTACCTTATAATAGCATGTAATGGAATAAATACAATAATAATCTAACAGGAAAATAATTAAATTAAATATACATAACACAAAGATAATTTCGTTCATCATTGGCATAGGCGAGCAGTGTGGAAGAGCATGGTGTTTGAGCTGGCATGACGTCTTTCATCATTTCTGTCCATTAATAGAGAGTACTCGTGAACTGCTTCGTGGAAGTCCTGATATGTTTTCAAGGTGCCCATCCTCGTAAAACCAGTCAATATGATAGTTAATTTTATAGGATTTCTTGAATTAATAGTCGGATTCCGTCTGAAGCATCTTGTCGTAGTATTCACATATTGTGTCGGACTCTTTGGCATTCTGCCGCGCTAACTGGTAGCTAGATTCAATAAAGTCATGGGTGATGATGATTTCTACTCTAATCATTAGTAGAACAGTGGCCATCGGTCATGCCTCATATATCATATTCTACGCGAGATCACCAAGTTTATTCAACATATCTTGTGTCAAATGCGAAATGTTTGAGATGGTAGTTTTATTTGTTGCATAAGTGATTCGATGCACCAGGACGACTGGTCAAAATTTAAACAGGCGTAGATAGTTTGTAGCAACAAGAGTTATCTCATACGAAACGTGTCTCGCTGTTATGAAGTAGAACTTTGCATAGGTTGACTCCTGATGTTTGATGTTGCCTTTTCCTTCTGCTGAAAACAAAGCATCTAGGTTGCCAAAAATCTAAGTCTGGCCGAATGTGAACAATTGGTCAGATAATGATGACAATATGATAGTGGCATCTTAATTCTGTTTTAATATGTTTTCAAATACAGTATTTAGCATTGTAGATCCAGCTTGTTTCTGTAATACAGCTTCAATTTTCCCCTTTTTGTACGTTGAATCGAGGTCAATTACAGCCAATGGCAATTAGTTACGCGTGCTATTGGCATACTGAACCTCAATTGCCTCCCCTGTGTACTCCTCAGGCTTCACGTATTTCTTGATAACAAATGCCAGAACTCTACACTCAGTGTCGTACAAGGGGGTAACACCATCTCCGTCGACAGTTGCGTGTGCGAGGTTCTCTGGTTTACAACTTGCCTCTTCCAAGCCACGGCATTCACCTGAGTCTGCCTACCCTTGAGACAGTCCCTTGCAAAATGTCCTGGCTCTTGCAATATTAGCACGATCTTCCCGTCAGCCTGACAGTTTCGGACAGCCGGCTCTCCCCCAACCAACCGGTGTGACTTTTGGGGTGGGTCAGTACAACCGGAACCTCCACTCTTCTAGTGTGTCTGATAGTATCTCTATGCCATGCTGGTGATAGTTTCGAGTCATGTAACCTTTCTCTGCTCGAATACTGTAAACTCGCGACTATTGATACTCAGGACATACTCCTTGAATATAATCTCGCGTAACCCGTCGTATTATCTTTCGACTTCTGCCATCTTCATCCACTTCTCGAATCACCTTCGACCACGGGTGTGGAATTGAGAGTGGTTTTATGTTGCCTTTTTCATCGAATCCTGAAAAATGTTACTGCACGTTTCGGTGATCAGCCTATAATAGCAAAGAAGAGCCTTTTTATATGCGTTGTAGTCGCCAGCTTCTTCTGCGGCTAAGTTACGGTCAACTTCGCGAGCTTCACCTTTCAATAAAGCCGAGATGTTAATCGCCTAATGTTGCTCGTAAATTTGATGAACATAAGCGAGTTTCTCGAATTGTACAAGGAAGTCGTCAAATGACAATTCCTTGTCGTTGAAAATCAGCATAATTATCTATGCCCTTAACTTCTCCATGGGTGAGTTCTCTTTCTTTCGCGGTTGCTACTATCATGGCCGGCTCCGTCTGTGCCTCTCTGTTTTCAGCTATTTTATTCAGCTCCAGCTCTTTCTGGGTTTCTCTGTCCGCTGATATCCTGTTCAGCTCCAGTTATTTGCCTCTGTCTTCTGATATCTTGGCCAGCTCTCTCTCTCTCTCTCTCTCTCTCTCTCTCTCTCTCTCTCTCTCTCTCTCTCTCTCTCTCTCTCTCTCTCTGTGCCAGCTTGCTCTGGGCGAGAGGTTGCTGCTTTTTCGGCCTTTCATTCTTTTAGTCTCTCCTCAATGGATGCTGCCAGGTGATCTCCCTCGTAACATAGATCTTCATTGTCCATGGCGCAATACTCTTTAATCATTTGCCTTTTCGGAACCATTTTATGATGATGCAATCAGTAAGTAATACCTTTTCTTCACTCACTAACCAAATGAGAGATGTTGCAAATTCCTAACCCAATGCTCACGTGTGGACAATAACTATCTTCGCTCAATATTTGCTTTACAATTAATGCATGTAAATCAAATCTACTACACATGCAAATATCAAAATATAACAGACAGAATTTTAAAATCATAGAGAAATACAGGATGGAAAAAAACTCACAACTGTTCACTAATACGTCCTAATAGATAATACTTTAAGACTGATTCAGATCAGGGACGAAGCCTCCACTGTGAAGGTCGCCCCCTCTGTGAGGTGTTGGTTGTGTGGAATTGTACAAATTCCACAGAGGCTTGATTTGGTTGGAAGTTGATTTGGTGAAAGTTAGATGTACACCATCGAGCCCCCAGTCAGCAGTGCTAATGGTTAAATGATTTAATGTTCAAAAGGGTGAAGTTCAAGAATAACAGTTTAAATAGCACTAAAAATGTCAAATAATTCAAATTGCTCAAGTATAATTCTTCTGCTCGACCATTTAATAGTCATCTACTCATCTCTGTATTCTTCTATATTTCTTATTTCCTTCTCGTCCTCCCTGACTCCTTCCAAGTTTCTTCTCCTCTTCCTCCTCATTACCTCTTCCTTACACTCCTTTTTCTTTTCCACTATTCCTCCTACAGACTACTTGTCCACCTCCTCGACCTTATATACACCTTCTCTGTGTCGATTACGCTTTGTCGACTCTGACTGCTCTGCCAGTATCATTTCCGTCTCCCTCTTTGAGACTCGGAGCTGTTGAACTTGAACAGGAAGTTCTACCCCCCTTCTAAAAACTTCCTATGAAAACATAAGGATGATACAAGAGTTTCCTCAGCACTCATACCTCACACTACATACAGCCTATCATCAGATAATGACTTAAATTTCGTCAGTCACTAATTCATTTACACTGAAATACGCATACGTTCATGTATGGTAAAACATAACAAAATAAACAGGATATAATGAAAGCAAGGTATCACTTACTCGTATACATTCAACAACAATTTGATTCACATCAGTACATAATCCTAATCCTATTATACTGACTATCATAATAAACAGATGCATCGTTTACATTACAACTCATACAAATATACAAATATTGATGCTCTAATATTTTTACACATATATTGCAACTTGTCTTACATTTCCCCAAACCCCACCTCAAACATACGTAAACTCTAACGTAAAACATTACTAAATATACTGGTTACTACGAAGTAACCTAACAGCGAATTACAAAATTAATTCTGACAAGATAACAATCTACACAATTCTCTATATCAACTCAAATCCATGTCACAAATGAAATAATACATTGTAATTATATATGCTAAACATTTATAGTAATTAAGTACACATACTACAAATGATTACAGTTATTACGTCGTACTTTTCCGTAAAAAATCGAAGAAACAACTTATTAACCTTTTCAAAGGATCTCTTCTCTTGTAATCTGGTCCTAAGTTTTACCGTCAAATAACGAGTGACTCTCCTGGAGTATCATATTCTTTATAATCTACCTAAGTCTACAGATTATTTTGCGGCGAGTTTAAACTATAATCCCGATCTAAGTTTCATTCACACGCTCCATCCTAATTCCGATTATCTGTCGCTATAGACTGATCCAAACAGTGGACAATGCCTTCTCACCGTCTGTCCACGTGGTGGACTGATGGGAACAGCCCCGTTCACCCCGCAGGATTCCTTTGAACTCTGAACCAATATTTATCGCCTGGGTGTGAATACTATAAGCTTTTGACTAGCTGATCCTAACAATATTCTGGCTGGCTGCCAACGGCAATGTTTGCATATTACCACTTTAATAATAGCCATGTTTATACTCCTCCCGATAACGGAGCTGAATAAATGTTACAACTAGACAAAATGACCTGCGAATACATTCATCGTTCATTAAATGTAAACTGAAGAGAAAAAGGAAACGTTGTTTCAGAGCTTGCCAGCGTATAACGGGAAAAAGAA
The DNA here is from genome assembly GCA_016746295.1 of Potamilus streckersoni. Classification (NCBI taxonomy): domain Eukaryota; kingdom Metazoa; phylum Mollusca; class Bivalvia; order Unionida; family Unionidae; genus Potamilus; species Potamilus streckersoni. The sequence continues at coordinate 1,912,850 of JAEAOA010001877.1, read as the reverse complement.
TTCCAGTTATCCCCCTTCGCCCTTTTTGGCACAGAAATCTAAAAATTCGGACGTTAATAACCTATTTCAAATTCCTATTAAATCGTCAACCTTTGTGTTAACTGTCCAAGAGATTCCATTGCGCATCGTATTTTTCGATGCCAAATCAGTAGGGCCACCGAAATAATGCACAGAAATTGTAAATTTTGTAAACGATCAGAATACAGATGTCTTTTTCCTGACATAAAAATAGCTAAAACATCAGGCTGATCAAACTTCCACCCGTTACTCCACCACGTCGTTCCCCGTTATTGCAAAGAACTTCGTGATCAACAGTCTTAACCACACTACAACCTTCAATTTCTACAACACATCATTTAAGGTAGCCCAAACCACACTCACACTGGAAGAAAGGTCAGTTCATATTTTCTGCCTCTGCAGTCTTCTCTCTAGTTGAAAAACAAGCTAATTGAATCTTTCTTTTTGAGCAGTTTCAGAATCTCCTGGAGTATGGAAATTCGATTGGTGGCAACCTGATTATTCTTGGAGATTTTAACTTCACTTTTACTGTCCTAAAATCCAAAACGCATAAAAAACTCATAGATTCTATTCACGTTTTCAACTGCAGACAATTAGTCAGGCGACCCACCCATAACATGGTCACATTTTAGACTGGATTCTTTGCAGACCTGATGATAATATTGTACAGTCCGCCCTGGTGCCTTGCATCAGATCAACACTGCATTACAAGCCATCTTGACGTATCAGTCCCTAGCACTCCACCTTTATGTACTACTAAGAGACACCTCCGTACGATAAACAAACCAATTAATGAATGACATCCAAGCAAATTTAACAACTAGATTACCTCCTACAGCAAAAAAAAAAAGAAAACTCGATAACTGCCTGCGTTCATTGCTTGACATATGTCCCAGTAACCAAGTGTATAGTATCAATTCAAAAGTTTCTCCGTGGTATAGCACTATTAGAGACCAGCTTCGCACTGCTAAAAGAGACCGCCGTAAAGCTGAAAGCTTTGGCTTTTAACCAGACTCGCTGTTCTTAAAGCAAATCTATGAAGCCTCTTAGAATGTCACATAGTCTATGCAGCAAAATCAGCCCTCTACAGTACTAAGATCACAGAAGGTTCCAGCTGCAAAGAGCTATTTGAGATTACTAACAAGCTAATGTCAAGGAACAAATTTACACCAATACCTTATTACAATCTCTCCAGAAGACCTTCAGGACCTGTTTGCAAATTTCATCCGTGACAAAGTATAAACCATTAGAGATAAGATTGACAACAAATTTTCGGTTGACTCGTTATACAGATGGGATACATAATTTTATATTCATCCTTTAGCAGCATTTGAACCTGTCTATATGGATTTAGTACGTACAGTCATGATGAAGATTTCACCAAAGTCATGTGAACTTAACCCAATTCCGTCATCACTGCTGCTTGAGCCTTTAGATCCAATATTGCTTTAACTAACTGATGTTAATAATTCCCACCATTTTTCAAAACTGCCGTTGTAAAGTCTCTGCTGAAGAAACCAACACTCGACCATAGCGATTTAAATAACTACCGACCAGTTTCTAATCTCCGATTCTTGTTAAAAATCTTAGAAAAAGTTGTTATATACCAAATTGTATCTCATCTAAATTCAAACAGTCTTTTAAGCAATGTACAGTCTGCATATCGCCCTTGCAACAGTACTGACACTACTCATCTGAAAGTAGTTAATGACCTCTCTGCACTGGATAGCTGAAAGATTTCAGTCATCACTCTCCGTGACTTTTCTTCAGCATTTGACACAATAGACCATGCTATTTTACTTTAAGGTCTCCGGCATATATTTTGGCATTCACGATATAGTCTTACTATGGTTTACGTTTTACTAGGTCAACAGGACACGAATTGTGGCCCCATATGGAAAACTTACCAGCCCTGTTGATCTATGTTGTGGCGTTCCATATGGATCTGTTCTTGGACCTGTTCTCTTCATTCTCTGCACTAGCCACTCCCAAGTATCATACAGCATCATCCAGTGTCTTACCAATGCTGGTGACAATCAAATATACAAATCTAGCTACCATCTAAAGTTGGAAGTTGAATCTACCATCCAAGATGTAGAGTTGCTTTTCCGATAAGAAATCATGGATGACATGAACAATGCAGATAAATGAGGATAAAACTGAATCCATTATGATTGCAATGCAAAGACTTTCTCATTCACATATTTTACCAAAGACAATATCAGCAACACCAACTTTGAATTCACACAGTCAGTACGAAATTTAGGTATTACTCTCGACAGCACCCTCATTGCACCAATATGTAATAAACATATTCACGGTTACATATTTTGAGCTGAGACGAATTAGCTGCATCCGCAAATATCTATTAGTTGATGCTACTACAACACTTGTGTGTTCCTTAATACTTTCAAGACTGGACTATTGTAAATCAATTATGTCTGGTTTTTATCTCAATATCTACTTCAGAATTTTCAAAACGTTCAAAACACAACTTCTCGGATAATCCTTAGAGTATCACGATCAGAGAACGGCTTTCCCTGCTCTGTGCCCTACACTGGCTATCTATACGATCCATTATTAAACACAAAATTTGTTCTCTATGCTACATTTCACTGACGGGCTCAAGTCCAACATACCTATATGATCACACCCATGTATACACACCAGCAAGATACTTACGCTCCTCTTCTGACACTCATATTCTCATTATTCCTACTACAAAAATGAAGTCATATGGACAACGTTCTGTTGCATACCAGGACACAACTTGTAATGAATTGCCCACTGTACTTAGACACATGAGACACATTGATCTTATTCAATAGCGAACTTAAAACTCTCCCATTTCAACCGTAAGAACAGATTTAAAGACTTAGTGACTATTCTTTACCTTAACTATTCACAGCATGTTTTCTGTTTTCTAAGTTCGATGTTTTTTTAATTTTGTAATCATACTGTGATATATATATATATATATATATATATATATATATATATATATATATATATATATCTATATATATATCTATATATATATCTATCTATCTATCTATATATATATATATATCTATCTATCTATCTATCTATCATCTATCTATCAATCTATATATATATATACATATATATATATATATATATATATATATATATATTACTGTTGTCAAATGTTGTAAAGCGCATAGAGCTTCTAAGATTAGGCGCTATGAAAAGTCTTTATTATTATTATTATTATTATTATTATTATTATTATTATTATTATTATTATTATTATTATTATTATTATTATTATTATTATTATCATTATCATTATTATTATTATTGTTGTTGTTGTTCTTGTTGTTGTTTTTATTATTGGTGTTGTTGTAGTTATTATTATTATTATTACTATTATTATTATTATTATTATTATTATTATTATTATTATTATTATTATTATTATTATTATTATTATCATTATTATTATTATTGTTGTTGTTGTTTTTATTGTTGGTGTTGTTTGTTATTATTATTATTATTATTATTATTATTATTATTATTATTATTATTATTATTATCATTATTATTATTATTATTATTATTATTATTATTATTATTATTATTATTATTATTATTGTTGTTGTTGTTGTTTTTATTGTTGGTGTTGTTGTTATTATTATTATTATTATTATTATTATTATTATTATTATTATTATTATTATATTTAACCTCAGAGCAGGTTAGATGGAGATCTTTCTGACTCGAAAACTAATGACATCAATATTCCATACTGTTTGGATTTGAATCAACACTGCTAAATCGACTTTAGCTTCTGAACCTACGAGCGAAATCTAACAGAGGCATACAGACGTTGCAAAAATTGCATACTTTTTACGTTATTTTCAGCCCGTCCTGAGATCGTATACGAGAGAATGCCGGTCGGTTCACGAGTTATCGCCCCTATTCATGATGAACCTCGGCAGAGATTCATGAAGTACTTTTGACAAAATTAGCATCGCGAACTTGCATTGCTGTGTAAATTCCAAAGCCATAAACTGCCAAATCCGCAAAGGCAACTCAAGGAATAATTCATTGCATATTTTCTTTGATTGATATAAATACATAGAGGGCATTTAAGAACAGTGAAGAGTTTAGAGATCCAGCCCCATGTGGGGGTGGAATCGACCTTTTTAAAGATCCTTGTTTTCCTGCTCGAAGCCACATAATTATCATCATCTTTGCACTGAGCTCTTCGGGACTCTCAACTTACTACTATTTCGTTTTTTGAGGAACTATAAATGCGTAAGTGTACAGCTGTTTTTTCAAGCATAAATGTGTAATTATCCGGCTGACGCGATGGCCTCATGAGATATACGTTATGACTGTACAAAAAGTGTATGTTCTTTCCACACTTTGAGTCATATTTGTAGGAACTTCTGTCTCAGATGTGACAGGAGTAGAGACATCTTACACTAAATGTCGAAAAGGAAGGATGCTAATTGCTACAAGTTAAAACTCCACCGCGACCATAATACCAGAAAAAAATATTCTTTCACTCGTTTACCGGACCACAGTTATTACAACAAACTTTTTCTAGAGATCCAGCCGGTGATGGGGGTGGGTAGGGGTGGCACAATATTTATGTTGCCTCTGTGGGTCCAGGTAACAGCAACGGCGCTTCGAATGTGGGAGAATATTTATGTTTGTACAACCCTGACCCCTTCTCTACTAATTCTGTCACCAAGAGTCATAGATAGCAGCACATTCAGTTTTTCTTCCTACCTCGAGACATTACTTATTCAAATTTCCGGCGTTGAGGATTCTGTTTAGCTGAGGAGGGGAGAATAAATCCAATATAGTTTTACCAGCTACACAGATTTTGGTAATTGGGCATTAGAAGATAAAATAAGAAATACTGAATGTCAGGGGTAACAAAACTAAGTTCGACTGCCACGTCTGTATCATTTAAAAAAAATCATTCCTATTACTTTAATTTTCAATTCGATGTTGCTCGCTCTAGAATGTATTTTCCTTTCGTCGTGTATCAGATCCACGGAATTATTTTTGCCTACGTCCTGACTGTTTCTTTATACTACTACTAATCTATGTCTTTTCATATTCGTTATAAAAACTGAGGCTAATTCCGTTTTGTGTCTGATTTATGATTGGTAGGAGAGCTATCGTGCAACTAAGAAAGGTTAGTGTGACAGACAGTGTGACGGCTGATGTTCGATATAATTGTTATCGAATCTCATAAGGTTAATGATTTTTAATTTTCATGTTGTAAATAGTATTAAATTAGTGAAAAATTCAAATAAACTTAATTGCACACACACACACACACACACATATATATATATATATATATATATATATATATATATATATATATATATATATATATACATATATATATATATATATATATATATATATATATATATATATATATATATATATATATATATTGCCTCTTTGCTTGCATGTTTCTCTACACACAAAAATGTTATTGTCAGTCGTTTTATAGGCTTAATGTTACGTATATGTTATTATATTGCTTGTGTGTAAGTTTTAAATTTCTTTTTATTTCGTTTTTGTTTCATTGTATTTTATTGCAATGAATATTTTTGTTGGCTTCGGGATTCTTTTTCAGTAATGAGTTATAGTCTTATAACAAAGTTTATTTATTTAAGACGAAGAAGTGTTACGTGAGAATTATCATTTAGTTACCTTAGTTCGTCTTGGGCTGGTAACACTGTCAACATGAAGTTAAAATGATTGATGAGTATCAGGGTATACTTTCTTTTCGTGATCTTTACGTGTAAACAAAGTTTTTAATGATTGGTTCTTAAGTGGGGACAATTTGGTCTACGTGCTAAAGTTAGTGCAGTCAGAGACCACGTGACCAATCTCGCTAGGCTTGAAATAATGTCTGAGGTTTTAAATAAGCATTGGTAATATTTTTAGACATTCTAATAACTTGAAAGAACAAAGTGCATTAGTTTTTTTTATTTGTTGCCAGATTGTTTATTCTTCGTCTGATGTTGGGATTTAATATTTTATTCCCCTGTAAACTCAAGAAGTTGACTTTTTTTTATAAATATTATAAAATATAGTCATGGAAATTTATTGTGGAATTATTCGGAAAACAAAAACTGATTTAAGTGAGGAATTGTTGTTATTCGTATATTGGACTACGTCTGACGTCATCGTCGTCCATATTTGTACGTCGTCGGGACTCGAACCTGAATGCTAATAGGACTATTTAGAGATAGGATTTGTATTTTCATTCTTAGGATCAAATTTTGGATTTTATTCGCAAAGTCAAATTTTACAATTTTTATATTGTTGTCTACAGAAATAAATTGTTTTGTTAAAATATACAAATCTGGTTGACTTTCGCGCTTTACATTGTTACTGAGTACGAGACCTTGTCACTTGACAATAACAAATCTCAGATAAGGTCATCTAGGTTCTTTGCTAACCTCATTATAAGCACAACCTATAAGGTCATCTGTGTTCATTGCAAATATCTTTATAAATATTTCTGCCAACATAAATTGCACCATAATGTTGAAAAGACGTAAATATCATTCAACAAGGATTGAATAAACTTTCTCACAAGTTACTGTGTTTGGTGCTATTTAGCTTTTATTTGTTTGAGTTTCTTACTCCCCTTTTTGCTAAATATAAATGATTTAAGGATATTTGACTATTCGTAGCATCAAAGTTAGCAAGCCCAGATAACGCCGTTGTAATGTTTAATTTCATTAAATTGTCTAGAATATAATTTAATTATTATACAAACAACAGCAGGCTTTTTGCTAATAAGTGAAAGAATGGCCTAACAGCATTCAGTTTAAGAATTGGTTGACTATAGACTATCATAAATAAAAATATCACATTCCTAAAATAATTTCCATCATCGAATTTGGAGACCTGAACGAATTGAAATAAAATGGTTTCGATGTATATGTAAGCCATGAGTCAATGATAAGTAATTTAAAAGTCGAACCAGTTTTTTGAAAGTTGTCATTGATTTTTGGAAATGTAAGAGGCAAATGGCAATTTACCTAGATATTATTTAAATACACCGAAGAAATGAAAAAGACCTAACATATACGCCTTATTCAGAGACATGTAAATTTTTATTCCCGTCCTGCAGACTAGAGCATCTAACTGGGATTAATGGTAGTCTTTGTCTTTCTCATCTGTCGCATACAAATTGTATTTTACTGTCAGCTGATTTGTTGCAAATCTATAAACTGAGAACAGCGTATCAAACGGATAATGAATATGTTACATCTCTGAACCAATATATGTTACTATTTCACTTGGCACACGATTACCTGTGGTCCAATCCTTAAGGTTATATGGATATCGATTCTAGAATTTATCCTATAAAAGCCTCGTTATTATTTATATTTTGTTTCCTAATAAGAATAAACCAGTACATGATTTTAACCTGTACACATCGCCTATCTCCCATATTTGTTAAATTTCCGATAACAGATTATCCGAGTCATTCTTTCTTCTACACTTTCACAAGAGTGTCATATGAATTAGCGGTTAAAAATGAAAGACGTTTTCCAAAATAAAGGAGACATTTCCGCAAAAGCAAGAGTAAATTGATTCCATTTGCTTCTGGCATCGTAAAAACGTGCCTAATTCTAAACAACACCGGAACATTTTCTAACAGTTTGTGGGTCTTTCGCTCACTTTTTCCGTTTTAAGTGAAGCCTGATCAAATCAAAGATAAAGCTGGCTATAGATAATGTCTCCTTCCTAATAGTTTTAAAATCTGGCAGTACTCTTGTCACGACCAATTAGTAAAATGAAAGTTTGAGTCTTATTTCATCAGAGCCATTTAAAATTTTCAAAAAGTGTTTTGCAATACTCTGTAAGATTTTGATAGCTAAATTGAAACTCGTGTCACCATCATTAGACGACGTGTGGTATATAATTCAATTTTTAACATAATGAATCAAAATATATTATTACGATATTGAAAGAAATTTTGATTCTTGTCTCAAGTAAGGAACTGAAATATGTCACGTATTGACTTGTGTCGCATTTTTAATTGTAAAAGCTGTACCAAATGAAAAGAATACGATAATGTTAATTCTAGCAGTAGTATAGGAAAACCAGGTTTTCAACTCACTTTGTTTTTTTACCCTCCAAACAAGTATAAATTATCCCCCACCCCACCCCCTTTTCTTCCAAAATAAACCAGGTTTTTAACTCACCCTAGAGGAAAACCAGGTTTTCAACTCACTTTGTTTTTTTACCCTCCAAACAAGTATAAATTATAGTCCTAAATTATCCCCCACCCCACCCCCTTTTTTTCCAAAATAAAACAGGGTTTTGACTCACCATCCCCCACCTCTTTTTTTCCCCCTACTACTACTATGTAAACAGGTATTTTGTAACCAAACAAAACAACAGGTGTTGGAATGCGATAAGCTCTGATACAGAGGTGACTAATTTGTTAGAACAGCGCATGTGTGGAATACAATTATTCTAAAGACGGCAAACGGGTTTTACCACAAGATAACAGGATGAAAATTAAACTGTGTGTTAGAACGTTTCAGTTAACAAGGTGGAAATTAAACTAGCATTAGAATGAAAATGATATTATTTTATATCTCGTTACCAATGATTAATGTTTCAACTGTTGATATTAAAAATACTTCATTATCACGACTATAGATACTAAATTTTACTTTACCACTCACACAGCGACGGGACTCAAACAGATCTTTCATTTCTGGTTTGTTCAGAGGATATTTTTTGTTGATAAAATATACCTTTGACCGATCGAGATCAATTGTGAGTTTAGTATAGTTTTGTTGGCTAATGGGGCTGTGAAAGTTTTTAAATTCCGCTAGCAACTTTTGATACAATTGTTCGAGATAATTGAAATACATGCTGTTATCAGATCTGATGAGCGAAAGTTTTAACTTGTCACATGTTCCATTAAAACATATACCTGATGTTTCATTATTAAATTCAACTGTCAATTGTTTACCGTCCATCATTAGATATTTGATGTTACTATTGTAGCTATTTGTCATTGTCAAATTTTCAAGCATTATTTTATAAGTTTAGATAAAATTTCAGTTGGAAAAGATAATGTCGAGTATAGACCTATCATCATAACAATACCCAAGGGCAAATGTATCTACCCCATTTTCACAATAGCGTTTGTCATCAAAATTATACAATCCACGTTTGATAATGACATCTGTTTCGAGTTTATGATGATTAGTTCGAATTGCCATAGCTCTCATAAAACTAACACCACCATCAAGCGCATACCTGTAGTCATCAAATTTCATAAACTTTTTAACAAAATTACGAGGCAGACCTTTGGCTTTTTTCGTTATTTTATTATTATCTAACAATACGGCATACATTTTACTACGTAATCCGATAAAGTATTTGATAGCGCTCGAGTTCATTTCATCTTTAAACTTACCAATAACCTTTTTATTTGTGTCGTCATGAAATTTACTGTCACGTGGATAATCGGAAAGATCAAACAGATGTCGATTATTGTACATGTCCTGATAGATGTCCTCACATTCAATTTCATACACGAGTGAATCAGTATCAGTAAACAATAATCTACTAGCCGGCCACTGATTTTTAACAAAAGTGTAATGAAAATCGTACATCATCCACTTTGATAAATCTAACACTGCAGCTCCAACATAGATCGGCTTGTTTAGTTTTAGATTTGTTTTTCTTCTTTGTATCGCAACAAGATTTTCATTAAATATTTTCATGCTCACAAAATCATCGTCTGACACAAGTTTGTTTCTGCGATTGACATCATTAACTATTTCAATATTTACACGTTTCCTAATATTCTCCATCGTCTTACCAAAAACGGAATTGTTCATCAGTTTAAAGAAGTTTTTCTCAAACTCTGTTTTCGCTGCAGCTCTTCTTGAAGTGTTGGAGTTAATATAACCTCTCATCCACGGCGACTGATTAAATTTTAGTACACGATGAACTTTTCTCAACACAAGACCAGCATCGACTGCTTGTTTTAAAACTTTGTAATGCAAAACATAATTTTTCTTATCAAGTAAATTTGGTACTAGTTTCTTGACCATAGAATGTTGCCTTGGTGATGCTAACGCTTGTTGTTCTTTTGATAACAAACTATAATCTATAACCATCGATTCCGCACAGAAAGGGTAATCGTTATGTAATTTGTGTAGCGAATTTGGATAATCAAGATCAACTTCAACGAAATAGGAAACATCGTCAGGTATCTTTTTTTCTGTCTCTGATAGAAATCGATCAACCGTGATCCAATGAAATCCGCTAAAAGGCATTGGTTCTGCCATCGAACCACCGTAAAGATTATTACAATCTAGATAAATTATATACTTCGAAGGAAGGTCAGGGTTATACTGTTTCAGGTATTTGTTGTTTGCTTCAGCATATTTTTTTGTTATCACGCTAATACCACCTCGGATACCTTTTTCAATAAAATTGAACATATCAACATCAGTCAGTAATTCTAACCTTACCTTACTAAACTTTAGCAAAGCATCCCATGACAACCCAGGGGCAGAATAATACCAGCAAGGATCTAGTCCATAATTATTATAACTCACTTCACGAAAACTTTCAAAAACATCTGCTAATAATAACACGTCAGTTTTCAGGTATAAATCATGATAATCACCAAAAGTCTCACAATCAAACTCTTTCCAGATATCTTGTGCATACCTGTACTCGTCATCAGTTATATTTTCATTTTTAAGTTGTGAGTAAAATTTGTCTTTGTCAGGTAAAGATATTTCATCAAATTTACTCCAATCGTCGAGGTATTCGTATGGAAAAACTCCTTTTTTAGCTAGTAGATTAAATTTATCTCCAAAACAGTCTCTTAGGTTATCAAATTTACTACAACCTTTTACTAGCTCATCTAACGAGGCTGCCATAAACTGCAGGCTGTCAATAAAACGTAATTTACCTAGCGTAACTGACATGTACTTTTCAAAATTATTTGGGATGCATTTGATGACGTTATCGAGTTTTAGATGAGCTTTTATCTCAGGATCACCAAAAGCTTCTACTATAATATGGCTATCATATCCTCGAAAATTGTGAAAAATAACCGGAATAAAATCTGGAGCATGAAATTTTAAATTACACTGATTATGAGCCGCTCCACGATACTGTCCAGTCAAATGACAATGGTCATGTACTTTTTTATCATCGTCAAAAGCTTTTTCACAAATATGACAAATTTCTGCTTGCTCGTGATTGGATTCTTGTTGAGGTGTTAATTTTAACATTGGCGTTACTTTTTTCAAATGAGTAAATATATTATCAACTTCGTTAATCAACTGCTTGAGAAGCCAAACAGCTGGATTTTTACCACGATATAATTTGATTGATTTAGATAATCTAGAATCAGTACAACAAACTACCTTATACGCTACTCCACACGGAACATGATTTTGAACTTTTCTTGTACTCGATTGATTAGGATTATTTTCTACACCAAGTACAGGTTGAAGTAGGCATTCGAAATCAGCGTATATGACGAAAGGAATTTTTAGTTTGTGATTATGATGGACAAACTGTAACACACTATCTTTTTTAGATGGCATTGTTATTCTTTGCACATCACTACAGTACTGCAAATGCTTTTGTAATGTTTCATTGCTTGTACAGCCATGCAAGCAGCGGTAACAAAAGAACTTTTTGTTCTTATCCTTATTGTACTGTCTACCAACTAGTCCGTTAAAGTTTTTAATCCAAACATAATGATTTTTGTAGTACAGTAAATTTATAGTTGATTGTGAAGCTTTTTCTGAAATATATCTCGGATATACGTCCTCCTTTTCATCTAGTCCGAAAACGTTAATTGAAACATTATTCTGCTTTTCAAATTTTGGTATTTGATTTTCTGCCACTGGAAAGTTAATATCTTTAAAATTTAATCTAGACACATGACTGATATACCTTTCAACACGAGTAGCGTTTTTTTCTGCTGGGAATAGTGCGGAAAGAACAGCCCATTGGAAACATTTGTTATCTACGTTTTTGATGTTTATACAACATCTTTTACTTTTTATTTTTGGTGGCAGGTCGACGTATGAACTACCTCGTAATACATTATATTTCATCGTGTGAAACAATATTCCTTTGATCATTTCAAACTTCCAACCCGAACCTAATTGACTAAATTCCTCTATTTTTTTTCCAATTTCTTGGTGTATTTCATCAGATAGTGATAACAGATCAGTCCCAAGCAAAACACGTCTCGATTTTGCGTTAATATAAGGTTCTGCAATTTCCTTGTTAGTTAATTCTTCCATTATAACTAACTTTGAAAATATAACATGATATTGCACAAATAATCTGATACTTTTATGTTTTTCGAGCTCACGTTTTACAATTGTCTGTAATAGGTGGTAAAGATTAGTTGCAGTAAAATTTACTAAAACAATTTGATTATCAAACTGATGACTATTATCAAAACCTGCAAAAGCAGTCGCTATTTTATTAGGTTCTCCCATAAAGCTTCTCTTAGCTATATCACGCAATTTTAACATTATTATACTATAATGTAATATCTAATTGATAATTTTTTCACACTGCGCATGCGCTAAAAATCAATTAGAGATAAAAAATATCACCTATAATATAATGACAGCAAATCTAACAAACACATGTGAGCAAGAAACATATCAAGTTCACCCAAAATATAAATTTATCTCACACTGCGCATGCGCTAAAAATCAATTAGAGATAAAAAATATTACCTATAATATAATGACAGTAAATCTGACAAGCGCACGTGAGCAAGAGATTTATCGAATTCACCCAAAGTATAACTTATACGCTGGAAATGTAATTGGTTCGGTTATTAACATTAAAACTAGAATACCTGTTGGCAAATTAACGTCAGCGGGTTATAATATTAGTGTAAAGGGAGATAATGCCGAGAGGATTGCAATATTTAGAAAAGATTTTATTTACACGTTGTTCTGCGATGATATTCCAAAGGGACAGCGTGTATATCATTATAATGGTAAAGTCACTGATGATAATATTGAAAATTTATCCTTACAAGATGAGTTTCAGCCGCACCCAGTATTTGATTTATACGAGGCTAACGATCGCGGTATTATTAGAAATAGAAAAACTAAAAAAGTTCTTAGTAATATTAGCAATATGGGATATATCAGGGTAACTGTTAGAGGAACATCAACAAATCAAGTTCGTTATCTTGGTCATAGGTTTGTTTATGAGGTGTTCAATGGATCTATACCCAATGGTCTTGTTATTAATCACATCAATAATATACAAACTGATAATCGATTGGAAAATCTGGAGATAGTAACGCAACAGGAAAATGTGAGAAAAGGAAAAAATAGTAATGGTATTAATTTTAGATGCCCAATAAAACCTGTTATTTCAAAAAACCTCGAAACGGATGAGGAGATCGAATTCAAATCGATTTCAGCTGCGGCGAAATATTATAAGATAAATCCCGCAGTCGTAAAAATTATAGCTGATGGAGCAACAAAATCAACTTTTTCAAGAGAATACGATGCTAGGATTGGTTTTAGATATGATGATCAATAATATTTTGTAATTCGGTTTTAGTCAAGCAATGATGAGCAAATGCTATGATATCATCGTGATTAAATTTTAGCGTCGTTACTGCACTTTCATTAATTTTATTTTTTTCTGCTTCTGTTAGTAATATTTTATGAGAATCACCTTGCATTACAATAACATCAACACTATAACCCAACAAACATTTTCTTACCGCTTCAGCTAGTTCGTTATAATTTACTATATTAACTTTTTGGTGATATTTTATCTCATCGGTCATCTTATAATAATAAATTAGATAAAAATATATTATAATAATGGACTTGATGAAACGACTCGCTGAACTCTACGAAGAAGATACTAGTGATAAGGTCGTCAGTGATAAGGTTGTCAGTGATGATGTCATACATAGTATTACATTTTCCAAAGATTTTATAGACAAATCTGTTGGTTATAGCGAAGATGATATTTTATATAACAATGAATCTGATGATGGTGAAATAGTCACTGTTGCTGACAGATCTAATTACAGCAGATCAACAACTAAACGGTATAATGTCAAGTATCACATTGCTAAGCAGCTAATTAAATTTAATTTTACCGTTGCCGAACAACAACTGTTCTGGCAGTTAATCAAACCTTTTTTAAATATCAAGATTCCAGGCCGACAGAAAAATATCAAATTCGATTTCATATTTGTCAAGATTTTTAATCTAATAACGATCTCTAACGATCGTAAGCAGTATCTAATATCATTATGTAAACCAGTAAAATGTAAATCTGTCAAACAAAAGTATGAGTTAATTTATAATAGCATTATATCATAATCTGCTTGGTTGGGATCCAACTGTTAAATTTATCACTATACCCACGCCATTTGACTAAACTTTTATCCCCTTTTTTTCTAATCACTTTCTCGATAACAAAAACATCCTGATCAGTTTTCTGTAGTTCTTGTTCATAAAAACTACCTACAATCGGTTCCCCTGCCAGATCTTTTAAAACGTACGTTACAGGTACTGTTAAAAGTACCTTATCAATTACAAAAACTTCTTCGCTCCAGTTCGGAGTAAATCCTTTTGCAAACACCTTTTTCATCAAAGAAATTCTAACTTTATCACCAACCTTAAATTTATGTCTGCGGTACATGTTTTCATTTGCTAATATTGGATTTTTAACAGCTTTTTTAGGTGTCATTTTGATGGTTCGATGTTTCGTGTTATTATATTCGCTTACGATTTGAGAAAGGTCATCGATGTACCTGTTGGTGTTTTTAGCTGTCATATGTTTGTGTATTTTCTCGTTTAGCGTGCGATTAAATCTCTCAACAACAACGCTTTTACCCTCATTTCCTGTAACATACCTTTTTATATTATTTTGTTCTAGAAACTGTTCAAACTTTTTGTTAAAAAACTCAGATCCATGATCAGTCCAGATTTTGTTTGGTTTTCTTTCTGTGCTTGTTATTATCTGCTTTAGCGCATCGGTCATTGAAGTTCCTGTCTTATCTGAAACAGGTATACTGAAAGCGTATTTGCTAAAAACATCTATAACATTAAACAAATACCTTTTTGGAGCGCCATCAGCGCCAACGTTAAACTGAGCTAGATTGGATACATCCACCAAATCTATTGCCCAGATATCATCTACACCATTAGCGACAACTTTACGTCGTTGGAACTTTTTTTTTTAGGTCTGTGTAGTTCGACTGCAAGATCATCATATACTTTATTTCCCCGATCGTGAGGTGATTGACGAGACTCTCCGAGTCCAAGTTTATATTTTGCTCCAATTATTCCCTGAACAAATTTTCTATCAAAACGTTCTCGTAGATTTGTTGGCTTCATATCACGTAATTCGTCTAACATTACTTTATCACAATCTAATTTTGAGTTTTCATGATCACGATAACAGATATCATGACGCATTGCTATTGCATCCACTTGATTGTAAGGCTCTTGTCCTGGCAATGGATTGTCGTTTTCATCTAGTTGTTGATCTAGCGGATTCCACGGACCAGTGTACTTATGACCTGGCAATGTCCAACCGCCTTTTGGTTTTGGCAATTTTCCAATTAGTTTATGTATATCTATACCTGACCCTATTATTTCTCTGTTGTTACAACATTGACAGTATGCGACAATTTTATTTTGCTCAATACACAAATCTCTGTCAGAATCACAGTTGCATATCATTCTATATTTTTAGTCGTCGACTAAAATAATATTAGGATAACCAGATCCTAGCGACGTCGCTGGAGATACTATCGCTGGGGACGTTTTCTTTAAAAATGTATTTTTTCTTTTTCCACAGATTGCACAAATACTTTTTAATATTATCCTGTTGTTTTTTGTTTTTTCTGTTGTTTCATTAATACCTTCTGTTTTAGTTTTACACTTGAGACAGTATGTTGACATTATTATACTTATAAGTTTAGATAAAATTAATTGCGATCTCATCATTAGCGTGAGAAGGTTGCTTATCAAACTGTAAAATAAATTTTAAAAAATTAAGATTTCTGCTCATCTGTCGGATAAACATAATACAATAATATCCGCAAGCAGACGTTCCAACAGGTTGGAGTTGATTTGACGAATAATATACTTTTGTAAATTTTTTTTTCATATACTTTTTTATTACATCGCTTGGAGGAAGTCCAAACGAGTCAAAATAATTATTATTATAAACTGCTACCCAATGCGTACCAGATCCGTCATTAAAATCTTGTATATTAATAACACATGAACTTACAGCAGATGGTGATTTTATTGCTGAGAGCTCATCTTTAGAATAAACTCCGTGAAATCCAGGAACTGCTTTTAACTTATCAATGATATCAAAATTACTCAACGGGGTCGACGAGTTCCTGGTAATGTTAGACCACGTCCGATTCCTAAAAGATTTGGCAGCAGACTTCCCGCTAGTCCCGCCAAAAGTGGAGCGAACGGAATAATTCCTCCTTGTTTTGTTTGATTGCATATGCATTTGCACTTTGGTGTTGGTGATTTTGTTTTTATTACTTTCTTTTTTTTTGTTGTTGGTGATTTCTTTTTCTTTTGTGGCATTATAATATATTATTTACATAAAATTTACAATTTTTTTATTCCACTTCCACGAATGATACCATTACCTTCGACTGCTTTCTTCGTTGCGCCAGATATTGCTCCAGACGCTGCTGCTAGTCCTAATGTTCCCAACACCGGCAAAAGTTTAGGTATTATTGTACTAGTTAATACTGATAATGCCGGACCAAGAAAACCACCTTCTTTTGCCATCGCTGTCATTTGTGCAGCACTCAAATTTAAAACAAAAGTTTTTTTACGATCATACTTTTTTACTTGATTTTTTGTTAGCATTAATTTTGTTAAAACACCATCAGAAATATTAGGATTGATTTTTAATGATACCTGTTCTCGCTTTGCAGTAGCAGCTACTAATTTTTTAACTTGGCCATCAGTCAAATACACTTCTTTTACAATATACTTTGCCATTTTATATAACAACTGTAGATTAAACTTGAACTGTCATTTTACCTCCAATAGAATCTACCGTGATAAATCTATCACTAATCACTAATGCGTATACGTATAACGGCGCTACTGGAACCGCCCCAAGTGTCCAGGTAATTTCAATATCCGCTGTGCTGTCTACAGCTCGCTCGTTATGTTTACTAACATCAAAATGAAATATAGGATAAAGCGTACGAAATTCTTCTACTGATATTTGAGTTCCATCTTCAACATCTTGATATTTTTGTATTGCGTCAAGCAGGTACATGTACGGTCGAGAAATATTTTTATTAACATCATCAGCAAAATTACACTCGATAGCTCGTTCTGGATATTGCTTTGAATTTAATCTAGCGTATATTCGTCTGACATCAGAGTGATCAAATACTGCATTATTTTGTTGTTGGTTACCTCGTCGAGCTTGTTGTTGAAATACGACAAAGATATTTCTCGGCAGTTGTTCGCTTGATGTTGTTGTGACCCTCCACGTGTAGTCAGTAGTATTTGGAACCGCTGTCTGATATACCTTATGCTGCTTAAAGTAAATTCTGTTTGTATGCTTATCAAGCGTGTTATTTAGTTCTGACATTTTAGTGATTGATGGTGTTATACGTGGCATCCACAAAGAAAGTTTGTTTATGATAAACTGTACATCAGCCCCTCCAGATCTAAACAAGCAATCGTTTTGGTCTGCTCGATCTAAAATAAGAGTATGTTTTACTCCGCGAAATACTTTATCATAATCGCGACAAAAGCCGAAAATCATGCTTAGCGGAAGCATCATTGTAATTTGACGTGATCCTGCTGCAAGTTTTCTTCGCCTAGCAAAACCTTCGTTATAGCGTGGATTTCTCACATCAAGTGTGTTAAGAAGTAAATTTAACATCGCAGTACCGTCTGCAGCTGCAGCTGGTGGTGTTATATTTAGATTATTGAAAGCTGCTGTAAGAGAAACTCTTGTAGCGTTTGCATTAGCATCTGCAGCAGGTGCGACAATATCTAGTGCAGCAGCATTAGCAATGAGAAAATTTCTCACAATTACAGTATTTTCATCAGCATTAGCTCCATGTACTATAGCGCCTCTCTTTAAAAATTCTGTTGATTCAGCTATACCCCGTCCAGTATCTTTAAACCACATCATATTAGTTGCAGTTGATCTCGAGTAATCGTCGGAAAACGAAATAATATTTAAAATTGTACTTGCAACTTGTAGGTGACTCGAAATATCTTCTACAGTTTGATTGGCCAGTTGATATCTAGCACTTTTGAATAGACTCCAACCGTTATTTATAAGAGCTACTTCTGCTCCAACTGCAATTGCAGCAGGTGGATTAGCTACTGTCATAATCTGACCACGAACTTCTAACATAGCCTTATGTGGCAGTAGAAATACATCTTCATCTCTGGTGTTAAAGGTTCTAATACCAGTTTTATTTGGTTCGTTAGAATTTTCATCAAGGTACTCAACAAACTCGAATTCTGTCACATCGTTGTCGATGTCATAAGTTTCTGTTAACTCGAGATAATTTTTAGTAGACATTTTATTTTATTAGATTATATAAAATTTTATTGCGGCACTGTTACTTTAGATATTAATTTTTGTATGATCTGCTCGCCCTTTGGTGATAATAATTTTTTTGTTGTTGTTATCATAGCTTTTTGAGTTTCTTTTGTTGGAGCGATTTCTGAGATAGCTTGTTTTATTTCAGATGCAGTCGGTGGATCTCCTTTTATTTTATTAGCTATTTTTTGTCCCACCGCAGTCCCAGCGGCAGATGCAGCCCCAGTTGCAAAAGCTTTACCCGCGTCAATAGCAATTGGTGCAACTTTACGCGCTAGTCCTGGAATATTTTTAATAACTTTAGTGAATATATTTCCAAAAAATCCTCCTACTATTTTTCTTCGATAAACTTTTTTTCTTTGTTTCATTATATTTGATGTTGCATAATTTTTACTTTTGCTCGCGTAGATGTAAATAATAAGTTACAATTTCATTACTAACATGTAACTGTTTTCCTGATTGATCTGTCAACTGCATCCTTATACTTGTTATTTGATCTTCAACGTTTAAAGGATAATAGATAATATGTCGTGGAGTTATTTGCATGAGAGAACCTGGCGGGACTTCTGGTGAGAAACTGTAAATCGTTTGACCTTTGCTACCTTTTGATGTATAAGAGCCAGAAGCAGTAGAGCAATTTACTAATATTGTATTTACTTCTGTTATATTTGATGGCAGTTCACTGTCATATGTAATAGGCTGATCAAGTGCAGTGTAAGTTTTTTCAGTAAATCCTAACAGTTGTGCAATACTTCTTTCTCTTGGTTCAAGATTGATTGCTATATTTTTCAAAGTTATCCTAGTTCGCAATGTGTTATAATTTGCTGCTAATTCAAAATTATCAGCCACACCGTTAGCTTTTGTTATGAGCTCTTTGATCGTCTTGTTTAGATCTTCAATATTATAAGCTCCTTGCGGAATTTTTATTTTTTTTGTTGTAGATATTGTAGGTGTTGTAATCATAGTAAAATACATTTCATCGTTAACATCATTTTTCACGTTAGGTATAGCATTCCAGCAAGTACAAGAAATTAATCCAATTTCATATTGTTTTGTAGGATCTAGTTCTATAGGTGGAATATAATTTACTGAAAAATTTGCGCTATCTTCTGTAGACTCGCTAGAGTTTAGTAATAATGTTGTTTGCATTCCTTTAATATTATATCATTTTACAAAATTAAGTCGCCGCGATTAAGTCGTGGTGTAAAGTTTCATATTCGTTAGATGTTAATAATTCACTCGATCTTAGATGATCAAGTATGTCAATGATTTCATTATCAAGTTCAACACTAACATTCCCAGCTTCCTTTGATGATATTAATAACATTAATCTACCTATCATTTCAGTAGTTGAAGTAAATACTTTTACACCAGTTCCTGTTTTTTCTTTTCTATATTTTTCTACACGAGATTTATCGAGTTTATCAAATTTTCTTTTAAAACTCCACCCTTTACCAAAAGGTTTTGCTCTGCTATTTTCTGCTGTTTTTTTAAACGTGAGAGCAATGACACCCTTTCTCATTCTTTCATAAAGTGGAATCATATTATTAATCTCTGTAACCGTGTTTAATTCATCTTTAGCAGCAGCTCCGTCATTAAATATTACATTAAATTTATCGATTAATGCTTGATATTCTGCATCAGTCCACTTGCTTATATCATCAATACCCCTTATATTTTCTTTGTTTAAAAAATCATTATATTCACTACCTTTTATCTCATCATTTGCTTTTTTTGTAAAATAAAATCTTTGATCTCCAACTTCCATAAACTTTACAGTAAGATCACCGACTCTTTGTTGCTCCTCTCTGATATCTTTTATGTCTCCTGATAAATTTGTTATAATATTTGTTATTCCTTGCGTTGTTAACTCTGCTAATCTTCGCTCAAGTTCCAGCGGATTGTTTATCAATCGATCTGTTTCTGCTTGTCTAGCCGCAGGATCAGCTATATTTGCTGTAAGTGCCTCAATCAGTTTTCTCTTTTCTTCATCAGATCTAGTAACAAGTTTTGCAGCAGCTGCTTCCTGTTGTTCTCTAACAATTCCAACCAAACCTTTTTCCTGTAGTTGCTTAAGTTCTTCTTCTGACAGTGGTTTAGTTTCAGGTTGTTTACCTAATAATGCTTCAGTAACCGGCTTGAAAATTGTAGCTGTTGTTTCTGTAGCAGTTACTTGCCCACGTCGCGCTTCTTGTACTTTTTGCTTAAGTGATGCCTGAGATTGAGCAAGTTTTTTTAGATCTTCTATGTGTTGTCTGTATCTTGCTCGTTTGTCCATTATTATAATTATAAATTTTATAAAATTGAAACGCTTTATTGTAAGTAAGTGTTAATACAACAGCGAAACATTTTAGTTGGATCATTTGTAAGTTTATCAAATAAGAAAAAGTTAAATTTATCTTTTGTAGCATTACGGTAAAGTTCAATAAACTTATCTTTTGTCACGCCACCGCATTGCTCGCTTGCAATATTTCTAACGTCAACATTATCCAGTCCTGGAAATAAAATAAAACAACCCGTATTTCGCCTAATAAACCTATCAAGATTATAAAATCCTTGAGCGAGATAAACAGAATTACACTGTTTGTTACGGGATAGTGAAAAATATGATCTTATTTTGTTCATCTCCATGTTGTTTAGCGGAATATCATCAAAAACTACTATCTTATGTTCATCTGCATCAAGTTTATTAACTGGAATAAGATCTTCTGGCTGCCTAATTATAAAAAAATCTTCACCAGCTTTAAGATCATCACGAAGCTTTTCATTATACTCACTTAATAACTCATACTTATCTTGCTGTGGATTGATTGTGTAAATATAAACTCTATCGTAGTTAAAATTATCACCAAGAAGCAAGTTCATAAGCAAATTTGTTTTCCCCGATCCAGTTCGCCCAACAATAAGATAATGACAATCAGGAAGTTCATTATTATGTTTATGCTTCAC
The DNA here is from genome assembly GCA_016746295.1 of Potamilus streckersoni. Lineage (NCBI taxonomy): Eukaryota > Metazoa > Mollusca > Bivalvia > Unionida > Unionidae > Potamilus > Potamilus streckersoni. The sequence continues at coordinate 1,891,241 of JAEAOA010001877.1, read as the reverse complement.
TAGTCTCTCTGTATCAAAGTTTAGTATCGACGATTTTGCCATTTTGTATAATATTAAACTAGTGTTGATAATTTTATCTAGGATAGTAAATAATGAGCTACTATACAAAATTTGGAACACTATTAGAAGATTTATCCACAAAACGTTTTAAAGGTGACTTATCCAAATATGCAACTCTTGATCGGCTCAAAAATGAAATCAATAATTTACTAAATCTTACCAGCGTAGATCCAGATGAAGTTGTCATTTTCCAAGACAAAGAAGGACGATTAAAGACGAGTAATGTAAAACTGTCAGATGTAGTTGTACGAAATACTGCTGCGATTGCTAATAATATCGTTACTTTTAACAATCTAGGTAATATACAAGATTCTGGTAGGTCAGTTAATGATTTTGTTAAAAAAGATGGTGATGTATTTAGTGGGAATATTGTTATGAAACAAAATAAGATTACAGATCTTGGAAACCCAACTGAGGATGGGGATGCTGTCACTAAAAAATATGTCAATGATTGGGACGCTTTAATTACTAATGAAATCACAGCACTCAAAAATAATTTTACCAGTCACGTGAACACATTTTTAAGTTTTCGCAGAAGCATAAACAAAATTAAAGATGAATTTTTTGGAAATCCATCAAATGTTGACATTACACTCGCTAATATTAACACAAAACTCAATGATATTATTAGTGGAATTCCTAATATTGTTGAGAAAACAAATATGATTAAAATACCTCACAAACAGATTAAAAATATTGTGTATACTGTTGCATCTGGGTCTAGTACATGGACGAGGCAAAATAATTCTATCAAATACACTGCAGAAGTTACTGGTATGTATAGATTGTCAGTGCTTAGCAGTGCAAAGTTTAGAATATCTACCAAATATCTATCTCGTCATCTAAATGATGACTCATCTGGAGTATTATCTGTAATAATAAACCAAAATTCTGAAGAAGAATTTGTACTTGAACCAGTTGATAAAACTTTAAAATTAATAATTTTTCTCTGGTGTTTGGAATTTATAGCTGAACAACCAGCTCTTATTATGAATTAACCAAACATAGGACTATGTGAACTAATATTATAATGAAAAGAAGTATAGTTGATTTCAATCATATTTCAAAAGATATTCCAAAACAAGATGTGGACGCACTAATACAATACTACAAATATTATCACAAAAAACATTGGTGCGTTAAAAAATGTTATAAATACTACAACAAGATCCTTCGAGTAATATCATATCTACCATTGTTAATGACCAGTTCTGGTATAATTTCAAGTGGGATATCGTTAAATCCCTTTTTGTTAATTATATCTGGTATTGGTGTTTCACTTACAGCAGCGTGTAAAAAAGTAGAACCAAGACTTTTGATAAAGAAGCATGGTTGTTTAACATCAATTAAAACTTATAAGAAACTACTTGATCACATCCGGTCTTACCTACGAGGAGTTAAATATAATATGGATGATTTATTACGTGAATTTCGTATTATTGACAATATGTTAACAGACATTCTACCAATGAGGGTTAGCAAGTATGAAAAAAAATATCATAAAAAATATGAGTAACGTAAAATTTTATCTAAACTTAAGATATAATATAACTAAAATAATATCATTTTCATTCTAATGCTAGTTTAATTTCCACCTTGTTAACTGAAACGTTCTAATACACAGTTTAATTTTCATCCTGTTATCTTGTGGTAAAACCCGTTTGCCGTCTTTAGAATAATTGTATTCCACACATGCGCTGTTCTAACAAATTAGTCACCTCTGTGTAAAGAGTTTATCGCATTCCAACACCTGTTGTTTTGTTTGGTTACAAAATACCTGTTTACAGGTAGTAGTAGGGGAAAAAAAGAGGTGGGGGAGGGTGAGTCAAAACCCTGTTTTATTTTGGAAAAAAAGGGGGTGGGGTGGGGGATAATTTAGGACTATAATTTATACTTGTTTGGAGGGTAAAAAAACAAAGTGAGTTGAAAACCTGGTTTTCCTCTAGGGTGAGTTAAAAACCTGGTTTATTTTGGAAGAAAAGGGGGTGGGGTGGGGGATAATTTATACTTGTTTGGAGGGTAAAAAAACAAAGTGAGTTGAAAACCTGGTTTTCCTATACTACTCTAGCAGGTAACATAAATACCTTTATAAAGAATTTGTCTGCCTTTACTTGCATGGCTGTCTATGTATCTCTTTTGTCTCTGTTGTGCCCACATTATTCCTTCTAAAGGAAGATTTTTTAAAAATACATTTTCGAGTTGGACAATCCTTTGTCGTTTTCAAATGAAAACAAACCAGTTACACCTCGAATACGCGTATCACTACACTAACTGGGCCAATCAAAAAACATAATATCCTGATTCTGACCCTACTAAAATCATTAATACTGTTTCCTGAAGGTTAGAATTGAAGTAAAGAATGTTCCTTGGATTCAATAAAAAGATATAAAAAAATAAAAGGGTTATTGAATTCAGACTCCTGATGCATCTGTCTTCACACCTAATGCACTACATTTTATTAAAACTGGGGGAAATAAAGCAAATGTATAAAAAGCTTTAATTATTATAGCTATACCTTTACACCCAAGATCAAAGAACGGACAATATTTACATATCCATACTGACCACCCTCTCTCAAGTGTTTGACTCATTTGTATTTGTTAGATTTCTTGTATTTTCTCCAGGTTTTGTTTTGCAATATTACGGGTTTTATACGAAGAGAGAATTGACCAGTTTGTATTTTTTTAACCTCAAATTACATTTGTAAATTTGCTAGGAATTTAACGACTACAATTAACAGTGTTACAATTCGGCAATACCGCGCTTGTTAAATTTTTTATATCTTTGAGATACATTATAACATTGATATCATGTGAAGATCTATATTATAAATTCCAGTAAATGTGAATCTGACAGGAAATAAAATATATTTCCTGATATTCGGCGATCCAAACAAAATTTACTAAGTATACCTCGAAACTTTTAAGTTTTAGAGATCATGGCATATATATTATTTACATGCTTTGGCGATATCTTTTTTAAAAAACAATAATTAAATGTATATTTCTTACTGTAAATGTGAGATGATATTAAGCTTGTTTCTGTGCAAAATTTCTGACTGACAAGTTAGTTATATTTAATTTAATTGTTTGTCTCTTAGTTATATTTTTTTCATTACATGTTATTGTAATGTAACATTGTTTGCTGGATTAGACCTTGTCCAAATTGACTTAGTATTTGCTTGACCTGTTTGACTTTCCTTTTGTTTCATTTATGTAAACAACTAATAATAGCTTTATTATTCTCTATTCTCTATGAGCTTATTATCAGGATTATTATTCAGGTAAACAAAAAGGCCTAAATATGTTGATCAGGGTCAGAGTTTTTGGAGATTCCTAAGTGAATTAGATAGGCCATCATTTTATAAATAAAAAAGGCTCATTAGACCTTTCTAGAAGGCTATTTTCCATTAGTTTATGCTTGTTTTTAAGAAATGCAAATTGTGACCTGATGTCAAGCAGATAACTCTATCATATTGTGACTGTGAGGATTTTACCTGTCGTGCCTTAACATCTAGCACTGTAAGTTGTATCCTGTTGCGTCAAGTTTGGGCTGAATTATACTTTCTTTAAATTATTAAAGTCAGGTGTGTGACGAACTATATGGTTGTGGGTTGCTCCAAATATTTTATTTAAACTATTATATAAATCCCACCCAGGCTTTGTTTTGTTGGAAGTTAAATTTAGTGAAAGATAAATGTAAAGCTTCTAGCCTTCAGTCAGCAATGCCGACAGTTAGATGGTCAAATATGCAAAAAGGCTGAAATTTAAAGAATAGCAATTTAGTAACGATTAGGTAATGAAAGTACTCAAATTTCCAATTACACTCCTTCCTCTTTACCATTTCGTAGCCTATTACATTACGTGATTAGCAGTGTGAGATTGATTTCCACCTGTTCTTGTATTTCTACTCATCTGCTGTTTCCTTTCTCTCTGTTCCCCCCCCAATTCCTTCTCCCCGACTCTTCTCCTAAGTCATTCTGTTCCTCGACTTCTATAGACTCCTTTTCCTTATCCTCCATTTTCTCCCACACGACTACACACTTCTGTCATCTTCGACTGTCTTAGCTATGGTGTTCAATGACAATGATTTTTCGCAAGGTAAAGCTGCGATGATGGGATGTGCCTTAGATGTATTACTGTGATGACGGGATGTGCCTTGCTTGTATCGCTGCGATGACGGGATGTGCCTTAGATGTATCACTGTGATGACGGGATGTGCCTTGGTTGTATCGCTGCGATGACGAGATGTGCCTTAATTATATTGCTGCGATGACGGGATGTGCCTTGGTTGTATCGCTGCGATGACGGGATGTGCCTTAGTTGTATCGCTGTGATGACGGGATGTGCCTTAGTTGTATCGCTGTGATGACGGGATGTGCCTTAGTTGTATCGCTGTGATGACGGGATGTGCCTTGGTTGTATCGCTGCGATGACGAGATGTGCCTTAATTATATTGCTGCGATGATGGGATGTGCCTTGGTTGTATCGCTGCGATGACGGGATGTGCCTTATGTGTATCGCTTCAAAGTCTTGACATGCTGAACACAAAATCTTGGGTTTTCCTTGCCGCATTTAGAGTTGTTAATAAGAGCAATTGCATAATCAATATTATAAATTTATAAATAGGTAATCTGAAATTGGTAATGATTTAATATTAAATTTATGAAACTCTTTGGATAATGAACAGCTTTTGCCTTTTCCTGGACACTATTCAACGAGTTTCATAAATTTAATGTTAAATCATTACCCATTCTTTTAATCACATAGTTTTTAAATGGAAATTATTGATACAGAAAGAAAAACGAATATTTATATTCATTCTAACAGACTATGCACCTTTCATTCGATGTGCGTAACAAATGTTCCCCAACAAAGTTGATCTAGTGTTAACGTTCAAAAGCACATTATTATTTTTTTTCCAAACTATTAATCAAAGAACAAGCGTCCTTCCGAATAAATATAACATTTTAGGCAGACAAAATCATTTTAAGCACATAATATCAAACACGCGTAATATATCGTTTGATTGCAGTAACCATTATACTGCAATGGACTATCCATGTTTACGTAACCTAAAATGTCATTTTCATAACCTGACATTGTATTATTCATGTGAAGGATGCTCTACTGGATGCAGAAATTTTCATATTTAATGTAATGTAATTGTGACCGTATGTTTGCAGTATTTGATTTGAAACAGTAGACTATAGAATATGTAAATAAATTTCATTTTGAGTAAGAATTGCATAACATGTTTCCCACGTAAATATGCAATGGTTGGATCGATAAACTTCTGTAAGTTTGGAGATCGGTTTATGTTCACATTCTTCTTTAAACAGAGTTGAGTTTATTTACTTGTTTAAGGTAACATTTAAACCACACTTGTACAAAGGATTGATTAAATGCTACAGGTATACCGCAAACACCACCCCCATCCCCATATCCGCTAACAACTGAGTAATACGCTTAGTTTCACTTGTCGATGTTCTTATCTTTGGGCTTTTAGCCATTTTTCATGTTATTATATTATAAACCACATAAAAAACCGATGGGGGTAGGCAAATCGGTCATATTCAGGAAGAAGATACCATTTTCCTCAATTTCTTTAGTGACTCGACTCCGAAAATGGCTGCCAAAAGGTTCCTTGAAACAAAAATTTCCAGAAGGCGGGGTTAATCAGTAAACTCAGCCAATCAGTAAAGATGATACTGCACGATAATTTCAAGAGCTTTTTTGAACCAATCGGGATCACATTAATTGATATTTAACACGTTGTCATATCAAACATATAAAACTGCAAATACTATATAGAACCTATACCAGCTATGTGATAAAGTGCATTATGTCAACTTACGTCATACCAAATAACATAGTCGAATGACTCATAATGGGTGTTTTCTGTGAATTTGTTTGAATTCTCCATATTATTTGTATACAGTATGTTTTTATTATCGTCACATCACGTTGTACAGCATCAACATTTATCTGAATATAGAATATGTGGATATAGTTGTTAAAACTTTTAAGAACCCCCCCCTCCAGTGATTCAGAGGTTTATGGAGATACGAACCTGCTTTTTAAACGTTCAGGCAAATGATTAGTTAAGAAAATCGACTACATTATGAATTGAAATATATTAAGTAACGTCTGACTCGTCATTATTTGATCCAGTTTCCATTATTATCAAGCTTATGCAATCATAACATATAATTTCCATTCTCTTTTAAAGTTCTAGGAACAAACTACTTCATACATCTTTAAAACTTGATCTAACATTTGAAAACAATTAGATATGAACTATTTTGATATTAGAACATATTTCTTACAAAAACTAAAATCATTATAATATATTACCAGAATATTTAATATTTTGATAGCAAGCGCAATTTAAAGTTTGTAAACTCTTATGATGTAAGGATTCTATTTGAAGAAGTCGAAGATTTGACTCCGAGAAATTAAAGAAAGAATAAAGCGGAAAGACATAATTGTGTCATTTAGAAACATAAATATCTGGAATTGTATGCAATCATTCTATTCGAATACTATATATTTGTAAATTTATTTGTTACAATCGGAATCTATTCAATAATTGATAAACGTATAGATAGATTATTCCTCCGCAAACTCAAATTGGTTGCTATGACATTGCTAATTTATCTAAGAGAAAATAATAAAACTAATAATGTGAATATGACGCATCTATATTGCGATCGATAGGAACTATATCTTCCAAGAACTGCTGGTAAGATACATGTACAACAATAACAAAAGTAAAACGTTACCTAGGTAACATACAGCAATGTCAACCAGCCAATCCCATCTGTCCATACTAGAGGAAAAGCAAGACTCAATGCAATATTTTCATTCAAATATAAGACTGACTTTTTTCAAAGTATCTTTGTAGATCCAAAATCATTTATATTTTTAAGTATATCTGTAAATTGAAAACAATCATATGAGTATAAATTTAAAGAACAAGTTATGAACTAAAAGTATTTTGCCCGCTTTTTGAGAAACAAAACAAAATATCTGAAAATAAAAGGTCAGTTCTGTTCTTGAGAAACGAATCACAAAACAATTCGTATCTAATAAAATATTGATTATCACGAGAAATCAACATAAATAAGAATATAAATTTCTCTAAATATGTAGTAAACTGTTCGATTTCAAGAACAGTTTCTAACAGTTACGCTATATCAGATAATTCTGATATAAATAGAGATTTTTAAATTTGTTTATGAGAATGTAAAAACATTTGCTATTATAATTCATTCGCGTTTTTTAAACATGCGATCTCAATGAAAGTTTTGTCGGAATGGATTTGTTTTCAGCCTAATATTCCAAAGAGGATGTATTAACTATTGAAACATGAATATTTATGTCAGTAGATAAAGATTAAGTTTTCGAGTACTGATCTCATAGAAACTACACGTAAGACACTATAAAGATGGATTGTAGCTCTTTCCTCCCAATTGTTGCGGTTCATGTTATACCAAGATAGAAAATAATAAGTTTTTCCCATGATGTGGACTGAAAAGTTTATGTCGCATCTTTGTTAGACAAAATGTCCAGAAAGTGAAATTAATACCAAATGTTGTTAGTACAGAAAATATATTGGTACGCTTGTTTCTATGACATTGTATTTAACTGCTTTTAACACATTCCAACTAGTTTCTTTCAACACCTACATATGAAACCTTATCAATTTTGAGAAGGCTTTTAGGGAAGACTTATAATTTAGCATTGCTAATGAGTAAAAATCTCAAATGCAATGACTATCGAGCTTAAATGTGGGAAAGATATAACTGAGTAAATTTACTGTCTTTTATTGAGATGAAACATGAATAAAGATATGAAAATCAATAACACCTTTGAATCTCCACTAATGTAACAAGAAAGTCTTAGATGTCACTGTCCGTTAAAATCCTCTCAAGGACTCAAATGGAAATGCAAATACGTCGATCTAAGTAAGTGGTTTCCAAACCATGGTCTGAATCCGAATAGTGGTTGGAAGGACATTCTTGTGGATTGCGGAGGGTCGCCAGGATAATTTTTTGGAGGGTGGCAAAACTTATCAAAATAAGGAAACTGGATGGTGAGGCTTAGATAAATAGTTTAAGGTCCTGGCACAAAATGGCTTGTAATTACTACACAATCAAACAATTTTCTTATGAAATAAATGATTTAATAAATTCCAACAAGGTCATCATCACCAAAAATTGGTATTAAACAAATATTAGACTGAAATATAAATTCATAAACGGAAAATTATTTGAATTTAATGAAATGAAAATGTCTTGGAAAGTGAAATGTTTGAACATAATATACTTCTTCAAGTTAGGTTATTCTAAGATACCAAATTTAAAATGAACCATGACGAAAGACTGTAAATCATGTTATATGTAACTAACTCATTGGTTAATATTTAGCTAACCGTAGCACTCTTGAACACTAAAGACTTCTAGGGTCTTATTCATGGAAAAAAATATATGGAGATGTATATGTGTGGATATTTTGATGTATTAAATTGTTTGAAAGCAAATGACCTAATTGATTAGGTTTAATGGGAACTCAAAACGAACAAAGTAATGTCTTATTCTAGATGCTATAATTCGTTTGCTAAATTCTTCATGGAATAATTTGTCCTGTGCTTGTTGTGAGTGAAAGTCATAGTTTTATTTCTTATTGTTTTGTTGTTTATTAATTGCTTCAGTAAACTCTTTATTCGTATACGATGTCTCAACGACGAAGTTTTTACCATAATTGGGTTTATAATCATTGATTATGAATTTCATGATGATCTGCCCATCTTGTCCCTGAACAATATCAAATCCTCTTTGTCGTCATCAGATTCAAGAACAATTAATCGTTTACACATATTGACTAACCGACCGAATTTCTCCCAGCGTCCTTTATTAAGTCGAGCTGATGAGAATTTTTACCTTTTCTGATAATGTCTTACAATAGCTAATACAAACCACAGACATATCTTTCTGGGTTTTTTTCCATTCCACATGCTGACCCATCAATATAATCCTCGTTATGGATTATTTTACAGCCTGTCCAGTTTTCATGATCTGGTAATATATGAAAGGTATTCATTTCGTTCTCTGAAATACCTAGGATAATGGCATTTATATCTTGTTCTAATCAATAATTGATATATTTCTTGTCGATGTATTCTGCGGGTAACTCATCGAATATTTGTATTGTTGCTGGATTGTTGGACTCTTCCGCTGATCACTTTCTGTATTTGATCGTCTCTTGTAACATCGAGAAGAACGGTTGTTTGGTTTCCAGTACTTCTCGCGCAAATAATAATTTTCGTTGACAAATACAAGATAATTATCAAATTTATCCTCAATGGCTTCGTGAGCATAATTATATTTATGACGAATCTCGCAAATGTTACAGTGATCACCTGGTTATCTTGATATTGTATATCGATTTTAAGATATATTAACAATACTGATTAATTGATCAGATTCTCCTGTCAACGCATTGATATTCGCTCAACATTTGTTGTGGAAATATTTTTGCAGCCAATAATGATCTCATAGCTGTTACATTTGATGTATTTTGGCTAATTCAAAGTTGCACATATCATTAATTCTGATGCGGTAAAATTTCCAACAGGATACATTAGTGTTTATATGCTCTATTTTTCCTGCTTTGTATGATTTTGTTTAATTCAGTTTGATGCTATGAAGACAAGTTTGTCTATTAATGCTATATGCTGGATTTTTCTAGTCAGCAGCGCGTTTTGTTGATTCTCAATACTTGTCAAACGTCACTGGTGTTGATTTACAAAGAACTTGATAACCGTTATTCGACTCAAATACAAATACACAATCTCTTGAGCAAAAACATAATTGCGAGAAATAATCATTGATTTCATTGACTTTGATTTGCTGGTTTATTTGCTTTATCTCAGTTTCCTTGTGACGATATCTTAATTCTTCAAGAATGAATGTTGTATCAATATTAAACACCGGATATCTATCTCGAAATCGAGGAATTATTTCGGTTACTGATGCTTGTATTATTAATGTATCGGCGAAACGATTAAAATGCTCATTGGAGACGAAGAAATATAATTTATTAAAGTGATGTATAATATATTCCCTGACATAATTTTTCATTCTTAATGACACCAAGAACAGCGTCGTCTTTACTTTAAAGCCAAATAACGTCGTTGAAAGAATTCAGAAACATGGAAGAGTATTCACGAAAGTTCCAGTAGCGACATCTTGGCAACATCGATTATTGCGTTATTTGATGTTTCTTCGAACAATTCAAAGATATAATCACGTGGTTCATTGAATAATTCTTCATCGAGATGGTCCAAACATTCATCTTTCGCTAAATTTGATGGGATTTTCAATCGGGCAAGATAAATCATAAATATAATTCTTTAAATTAAAATATTATTTGATATACTGCATTTTTTGATCGAGTGCTGGAATATTAGTGGTTGGTATAATGTCATTTTTTCATCGCTGCATAATAATACTTTACACAAATTTATATTTAATATATATATATATATATATATATATATATATATATATATATATATATATATATATATATATATATATATATATATATATATATATATATATATATATATATATATATATTTAATATATATATATATATATATATATATATATATATATATATATATATATATATATATATATATATATATATATATATAAACAATGCTATTTCAAGCAGGTATTAATAACTGTGCGTGGATGTTTCAAGGAACAAAAAAACGTGTAAAAGTTGATGCTATGGAGAATATTGCGATTATCACAATAATATGATCAGAAAAGGATCTGTAAGAATCAAATCCAGTTTATGATAATGGAGTATGATGCAAAATAAATATTTGCACAAAATATTGCGGAAACAATTATAGAACCACATCCATGCGCGTGAAAGGACCGACTATTTTCTCAGTGCATGTAATGTTGAAGTGCATAAGTGATCTCAGCTAATCTACCTCATAAAGAAAATCCTCCAACTGCTGAGGAATATTTATTAAATCATTGTGAAAACAGTCAACATAATAAAAATAATTTTAAGATTGACAAAATAACTACTCTATCTCCATTCGATGACTGAACACTCAGAATAACAAAATAACTATTATATCCTTGATTTTATATTATAACGGAAGTATACATTTCCTAATAAAATATAAATTATGTACAGATCGGTTAAAATATTTTAAAGACTTCAGGTTAACAAAACAAAATTTCCATCTCTGTTGTTTGAAATCTGCTGATTGACAAAATAACTGTTCTGTCCTTGATATTTATATCATAAGGGATGGGTACATTTCCTAATAAACTATAAATTATGTACTGATTTTTTAAATATGGCTGCCGATTTATCAAAATAACTATTGCATCTATTGTTTGCTGAGATTAAATTCTTACAGCAGCTGAAAATATGAACGACAAAAAAAATTGAAATACAAGAAGTAAAATGAATGGTAGCGGGGACGGTGTGACCAAATGCAAGATGTCCAGATGAGCAAACCCAGGGTTATTGTTGTTAAGTATTAAGACCATGATTTTGTTTTAATAAGTAGCAATTCAGACAATTAGTCTATTCACCGTCCCTGCTGCTTAACATACTTCGACAGTTAGCTGAGATCCCTTATGTACGTCTACATTACAGGCACTGATAAAATAATCGTTCCTTTCACGTGCTTTATCGGATGTATAGGATAGTAAAATATTATTTTTTTTTAAACGTGAACTATGCTTTTACTGATCTATTAAACTTGGAAATGTTAGTATTATATCCTGTCATGCTATGTATTGTTTGAAGAGAAATTTAAACGTAAATTGAATACATTTTAATATGGATGAACTTCAATAGTGATAACCGATTTATATAAACTGTTTATTCCATAAAGTAAATGCAATCCAAACTGGCAATATATGTCATTCTTCGGCAGCGATTGTCAAAACCAACAATCGTCCAAGTACTCTCTGTAAAACTTATAATCACCTACTCATTTAGTCAATAGTATGCACAACAGAAGAGTAAAAGGAAACACATGTCATATATATACTAATATTAATTGCCAATTCAGATAGTAAATTGCTTTGAAAGATTTGTGCAGTTGCTTACAATGTTTGCCGAGCTATTTTTCTTTTGAACTAAATCGTGTCACTCGTTATCCTTACTAATAGGCTTTCAGTCAAATGACTTGATCTGGAAGTTTGTAATAATCCGAATCATCCAGACTATTTTACTGTATCGATAATGTGTCTATTATATGCTTCAGACGAGTTATATTGCCATAACAAAATAGAAGTTTGGAGGTTATTACTGTAAGATCTCAGGTATATTTGCGCACATGTATAATACACACCCAGACTTTCTCCTTTCAATTTAATGCCAAAATATTAACACCCATATATATTACGTATCCGGATTTATTGGTTTTACTTATGTATATACTTGAGAATGGCACCGCTTAATCGGTGCATAATTGATTAAAGTCGGTGCTATAGCCTACAGAACTTTCCTAATAGACATTTTGATGATCGTTTGGCGAACTACTAATTACAATTTAAAATTCATTCATATGTTTAATATATTACTTATTTTATAATGTATATGGTTCCCTACAACAAAGCTTTAATAAAGTTACATTTACGTATAATACGCATCCGAGTTTAACAACCTGCGTATTATCTTGCGTGTTTTACTTTTATATCCCGAGTTTAGAAAGAAAATTTTCGTTAAAAACTGCGCAATTTTGCCGAGATTTTACGGTATTATTTTGTGGAGTTCCATTTAGTTTAATTCATACTAATTGCTCACACTGTACTTTGCAACAAAATATAGCGTAATGTCATTATTTCCATCTCGTAAACCTTGCTATGTGACGTCATTATAGCAGTTAGGAATCTACGTCTGTATCAAATGCGCATCTGACACATGTTCCAGGCCAGCCCTTATCATGTGATGGAGAACAGAGGCATATACTGAATTGTCATTAGCAAGTGTGGTACACTTTGCAATAGTTTGCAAGGACAATAAAGCCCATAATGACGATGATAGATGACGTGATTCTTGTTATACTTATAATATGAGAATTCACATCAAAAGTATTTATAAAATTACTTTATGACAAATGCGAGAGTTATTATGAGCTTGAACAATTACCTAGACATATCATGTCGTGATTAAAGACACCGTTCAATAACCCCACTCATGAAACACGTTTTAGGTGTAAATGACCACAAACTATTTCCTCCTCGAACAGCAATAATTATAACTAGATGTCAACTACTATCCCGCTTTCACCCCCCGCCCAATATAGCCTGCTCCTTTCATCTAAATGTCTGAATATGGCTTGATCTTTCTAAGCTCTATTGTTATCTGAACTGTTGGAAATTCTACTTGTTCTACTCTGAAATTCAAATATAGTTTCCTCTAAACCTAACAGCGATATTCAAAAATATTCTCCTATAAACCCACTTGAGTCTCAAGTTCTACAAGCACAAGTTATTGAATTAAGGATATTGGTGTATTGTGTGATTTGATCATAAATGTAATTCTTGTTTAATGAAAGGGAACATTATTCGCAATGTTAGCTTTCTTTTCTTGTTTTGTTGGGTTTATTTTAAATTTTGTTTTGGGTTGAGGTTTTTCTCTGAAGTCCTTTATTATCACCTATATCGACAAATACTCAGATTCTCCGAACACTTCCTGGACTATTTCCATGTCACGAGTCACAGTAAGAAACAAAATGAAAGGCCAGCAGTATTTTCGAGCCAACTTAGTCAGCAGTATATATAATAACTAGCAATATAGTCCAAGATTTGCTGGCTTCACATACATTAAACTACTTCGATAAAGAAGCGCCGTGATCTAAACGTTGAATGACACTTTTGGTTGACAGTTTAGCACTTGCATTGACATCTACTTTAGCTTGTACAATAATGGAATATGCGCCGATAATCTAACCTACTTACCATAAGTGCACGGTTTAGAGCAATCGAGAACAATTCGTCAAATTCCATTATTGAGCAGTGTCGTGTCAAATGTATGTATAGCTCGCTTCAAAAACAAGTAAACTATATCTTCTAAGAAGGAACAAAACTGACTGGTATTACCTTTCGACAGTAGGATGCAATTTAATGTAAGTCGATTTACCTGAGTGGAGAGATAAATCTGATAAGCTATGGATGTGACCGTTCTTCCTTGTTTGCTCTAATTCAATAAAGAAAAGTCTGAAATACCTAGCAGATTACTGATTTGTGACAAAGTATAGGATTTATAACAAAATACAGCATGCGAAGCATCAATCATAAACGGATGGTACTGACGATCTTATGTTCTGCTATATTTCAAGGTAATTATGCCTCTCTCTTTCACACACACACACACACACACACTTACAAATGCAGACAAACACAAACTTAAACACAATCACGTCAAGATAGTTTAATATGGTAAATTATAGCCAGTCACATAACGTTGTGTCGTCCAATGAAATAATATTGGCCAGTTGTTTACCGTCTATATTCTGCTTTGCTTTTATGATTACTCACGCAGAAAATTAAATATTTCCACACGTTTCCCATCCAATTCAGAGTAAAGTAGCATATATTTTTGCACCCTGTCGGATTTGTACTCGAATCTTACTATAACTGTAGCAGGCTATACTGGCCTCTCATGCACGTAACTTAAAATAACTTCGAATTTCATGGTTATCTCCTTATGGAGGTGGTAATCAAAATTATTTTAATTGAAAAATCAAAAAAATAACGGCCAGTCATAAAATAATACATAGAATATTCAAGTCAATCTCTAATGAAAGCTTTCATTTGGAAAAATACATTTTAATATGATTACATTATGTTCGTTCCTTTTAATCTTTACACTAGACTAGATATATTAAACAAACCCTCTAAAAACTTTTTAGAGTAAATTTTTCTTACCTACATCAGTCTACCACAGCATTGATGTCATCAAACGGTACAGAGTCCAAACAAGACACACTTTGCATATTTCAATACAAGCCATATGATTTACATTAATGATATAATTGATAAACATTCATCGCTGTTATTATTTGTGTCGAGATATAAATATTTCAGGTAGGTTTGAATGGAGGATCTTTTATATTGATCTTTTACACGTTTCCTATTGCTGTACATTCCTATTCTTCATTCGAATAGCATCGGTATTCTTTCTGCAGATCCGAGTTTCCTTGACTCATTCATAACACATTGCCGTTGTTAATGCAACTACTTGGGCACCTATCAGATAATTCTCACAGCAAAAATAACACAAAAGCACAAGATTCAGTCATTAATAACAGATCCGATTATTTGTTTGAAATGGCTACTTCCTTGGTTTCAATAAAATAAAGCCACTACAAATACGCCCATTACAAAGCCGCATTGCATTTTTTTAAAAAGGAAATTCTAACGGAAAACAAAATACAGTCCAGTTATGATGCAACTAAACCGAATACTAAGAGTTACATGTCAATATTTTATAACGTTACTTTTGTGTCGTTATTGTTTGAGTCTTTCGAATCTTATTCTCGTTCATTCTCTCATTTCCAATTCAGTTTTGTTACTTTTTGCAGCTTTAGGGATAGAATAGATTTTGCATTCAGCCACACTGACTGAGCTGCTTTCTTTGCTCTATATTATATAAAATATGAATCAGTTTCCGATTACGACTGGCGCTGATATTTTATAATAACCAAAATATATATAAACTATTCTCATTTATAAATATCATATGGTAAAAAGATATCTCTATTATATAAGTCCTTTTTTAAAGGGGAAGTGTTACATATATATGTAATTTAAATATTTGTGCATTAGTTTTAAATTTCTTTTTTATTTTATTTCTAATGTTACTGTAATTATAACTTTATTCACTGGATTTTTTATTTTTCCAGAAAATTCAGTTCAGTTCTGTTAAAACTGATATTCACGCAGTTAGTAGAACATAGTGTCTTTTGGTGACCTATATTTCGAAGACAGTTTCAGCTCTATTGTAAGATTCGTTCAGTAGAATCGAATTCGTTCACGGCTGACGTGACAGCTAGCATATAATGCTATTACGTCTATTGAAAGGAAGTGCTCACGTAACCCTATCACGTGGTTCATTTGGAATTAAAGTGACGTATCTTTTGAATTCGAGTTAAAGTGACGTATCATAGTGGGGTTTTTTGTCAGTCATAATTCATTCCTTTGGGCTCAAAGGTATTATTTTGCTGTTGACTGTTTGATTTGTCTCTCTTTTTTTTCTTCAACTTTTCGGAATTAATAAGTTATTTTTCCTGCAGACTTATCTAGTGCTCATCAGAATTCTTGGACATGTTCTAAAATTATTCTGAAGTTTAAAAGCTGGAATATCATTCATGGTTATTCAACAAGGAACTGTTGACACGACAACACAAGATAGGTTATAGCAGACGTCCTCGCCTTCGATTCACTTAGAACATTTTAGTGATATGGCTTATATTTTTAATTATTGGATTAAGATTTGTTTTTGATTCATAAACCTTATCTTTTTTCCATTTTTTACTTTGTTTTCTATGGAAATAAATTATTTTATTCAAGTTTTACAAAGCACGTTAATTTCACTCTTATTTCGCTACTTTTGTACGAGCGTAGACACTTAAAATTGTACGATCAAAAAGTTATGATTTACTTGCACGTTTCAGATAATATAGCATTGACTAATGATGATAAAATAGCTATAAAAATTTAACTACACAAATAATATTACAAGAGATAAAATTCAACTATTCAAAAAATATTAACAGTTTACAGAAATGTTGGAATTACGAAAAGAAATCCTGAATGTTATATGCTGGAAAAATTTACTGGAATCAAAACAAAACAAGAAGACCATTCTTTAAAATTAGAATTGAGCAATAATAAGTACCCCAACCATAGTTACTGCTCTATTGCTGTTTTCAGTAGCTGAAATCAGCAAAACCTTTTGAAGGCCGTCAGAATCTAGTCCCAATATCATTATAAATACAATGTCTTCTGACAGATGAGAAACACACTCCTTCGACCGAAATATCATTTAGTGCAGTTTGCATACACTTTCTAACTCAGATGACATTTTTTTTCAGACTTTATATTACTTTTTTCTGTCTAAGTGTATCAAGACCATATTGTTATAAAATAAGTAACCAAAAAGAGCGAAAAGCAGCAAGATTTGTAAAATTAAGCATTTTTTCATAGAATTACTAACACAAATCAAAATGAATAAAGTTTGGTGTGATTCCAATTAATCTTCCTATTAATGTGTTATGTGCCTGTATTGGCATGTGGTTTCTAACGAATTAATGTACCAATGACATAAATTGTATTTGTGTGCGAACAATCTTTTGTTGAGTCACAGTAAAATAATCAAAGTTAATGTCTATGTTCAATAATATTATTGAGCACGTTGTATATCCAGAGAAGAACAATTTTAATTAAAGAATTTCAGCCAAAATAAAAACTTGAACACAACCAATGAATGCATGAATGAATAGCACGAATGAATAATGTCTTGATAAACAAAATTATATTTAAAAAAAGAAACAACAATGATACAAAAGAAGAGTCGGGATGATGACGAAAGTTCATTTCCTGAAAAATCAAAGCTGTAATTAGACGAGGTCTGCTACTAAAATTATAAAATGGTGAACATCATGTTAACTGGCATTTCATGGGGATTTTTCAATGTTCTGGACTACGATTGAAATCAAAATGTTGTTTACAAAACCAAAATGAATTATTCTGATTAAGTAGAAAGGATCTTGATTTTTGGCAAGGTCAGATACTTAGATATAAAATACAAGTTATATAACCTATATAAAAAAGGAATAAAAATGACACACACCCCAATAAAAAGATAAACTAAGTAAATAACGTAAATTAAATATACATGGCATGTGAGACAATTTATGATTATAGTATATACTACCAGTGGCATCAGACATAACTTGTCTGAAAGTACCTACTTGTTGACAATATCAAAAGCATGCAAAATATTAGAAAATTTAATGCTGGAAGCAAAATTATAAGTGATGAAATCGGCTTTGATGCTTTAATCTGATAATTAGTTGAAAATAACAACCTACCTAATATTTATAAAATCTTTCCAGAGTCTGACTAATTTAAAATATAAGGAATACGATTAGTCTTTCTCGATTTCGTCTGAGTTTATAAAGTAACAAATCACATTTCCTAATTTTCTGGTCTTTATAAGTGTTTCCTTCCCTTATTGTATTGAATGGTATTCGACATATCTTTTTTCATATAATTTGCAGTAAATAGTGTTACTCGCAAGTGCTATCAAATAATCAGCAATTACTTTTTCATCCTTGCTATTTTTAACTACGGCCATTACTATATTTAAGTAAGGTGTCTATTGACATCAAAATAGTGTAATTCTTGGTGTAATTAGTGTGAATTTGACTTATGCTGGAGTCCAGTACTTCAAGTCTGAAATTCCCAAGCAATTTGTAACTGTAAGTTTGGAATATAATCGATCATACTACTAAGATGAATACGTGATGTTATAAAATGTATCAATGATGACTTCAGAAGCGTCTATTGACTCCTCCCTTATCAGTCATGTGTTTGTCAAATAATGGCACTGAAATGTACAA
>JAEAOA010001877.1:1842500-1867500 GCA_016746295.1 Potamilus streckersoni | reverse complement strand
ACGCAAATGATAACAGACTCATACTGGCTTTACAATCAGAAAAATGACACCATGCTGTTAAAAAACAGATTGTACAAGTTTGTCCTTGTTGATGACTGCCATGGAAACATTTCATGTGACTGTTTTGAAGGAGGCAGGAATCGAAATGATCGTCAGAGAAACAAATGAACTAAAACTTGGTATCTGACAATGTGCTTTTGAATCAGATTAAGTTAATTAACCATTTTACAAATAAAAATAATGCCAGTACTTTCAAGATGTTTGTATTTTATTTGCATGTTATTCTAGTCTGCTGCTGCCTGATCATATCTAGTGGAATCATATTTCTATTCTGATGGTATTATTCTAATTCTTCTCAATGGGGATGTGTTACGTATAATTGTATTTTGTTATTGACCTTAATCTAAAGTCACGTTTCTGGTGTACCATGCTACAGTGATTTCACAAAAAAGACACAATACATATATAATATTCCTCTTTTATGATGCATTAAATATTAGGATAACTATTAATACAGGTAGAGATGTTTATCTTAATTTGAGTCTAGGACATTGGTATTTCCCCACTGAAAGACCAGTTGTACCTGATATATGCGATATACTTTATTGATATTTTAGTAATAGACATCTTCATGATAACTTAGACATTCTAGAAATGAAGTGCTTACTATCATCTCGGTTCTATTATATTGTCTTTGGATTTTACATAATATTGTTTACTTAACATTACTCATTCTTCCCTTAATATCCTGAATCACATAAGGCCTTAATTTTGTGTTCAGATTTTCATGTGGGTGGAATTATTGATTCAAATTATTATCCATTGAAAATTTAAAATGCTCATGAACAAGATTCTTGCACAGAAAAAAAATTAATTTTGAATTATCGTGAATTCACACAAGGACCTTTTATTTATATTTTTGTGGTGCATCAAAAGACTATAGCACATCACCAAAGGTAAATAAATTATTTATTGAATTTAACAAAGCTAGTTCATTTTCTCTATATTTCTTCCTTAAGTTAAGGCGATGGAGTCATAACACAAGTATGGGCAGTCATGCTCAGTTTTGAAATGAATTGTTTTCATTCTGGAATCAAGTGCGTATATTTGAATAATAACTGTTTAAGTTCATTTCTTTCTCCTTGTTGCAAATGTATAGGTCTGGATCTTTCATAAATCCCCACTTTTTTGGGACAGGTACCACTAAATTAATTGAAATAATAGACTTGGCTATCTATTTCAATATACAAGTACTCCATTAATTTATTTAGACCTGTGTACTACAATTATGATTTAACTCATTCATTTTCTTCTTTGCATTGTAAGGACCGTAAAATCTAACTTAAAAAAATTTGAAGAATGAGTAATAGAGAATTAACTCTATCACAAGACTTAAGTCTTCTCTCAAATAAACTTTAGTGAAACCATAGTTTCACTTTTGACTTGAATTGCGAAGTTCCACATTCAAGCATATCATCTTGAAAAATTCCAGACATGTCATTTGACCTTTGACCTAATTGGACAGATATAGGAAGGCCAAATTAAGTAAAAAGCTTTATTAAAGCTCTTATAAGAGAATTCCTCAAAGGAATTGCCTCTGGGAATTTTGTTGACGTGCGCATAATGGGCAACAAATATTGGTTCCCTGTCTTGGCGTTAGGTAAGGGTCCTACACAATCTACCATAATTCTGCTAAATGGTTCGTCAAATGCAGGAATTAGATATAGATGCGCTTTAGGTAACCTCTTTATTGGATTTTTCTACGATTTGACAAAGATAACAAGATCTACAAAATTTACAAACATCACTTTTTATTTTTGGCCAATAAAAGTAAGTCAAGATATTGTTATAAGTTTCATTTATCCCTAAATGACAGACCAGAAAAGTTTCTTGGGCCAAACTACGTATTTCCTGTCTGTAAGATTTTGAAACTACAATCTGATAGTTCAATGACCATTCGTCATTAGCAGTTACCTTGGAAGGTCTCCATTGTCTCATAGGAATTCAATTTTCAATGAAATAACAGACACGTTCTTCAGCTGCTACAGGTTCACTAACAGCCCTCCTGTTCGCCGGCATGTGATTGTCATTTGTCACCCTGATTAGATAAAAGAGAATGGGTATTTAAAAGAGGATCACCGTGACCAATACCACCCGATTGATCCAAATTAGAAATGAAAGTGGCCTCAACAAAAGTCTGACCAATACACGTGTCAGCTAAAGGAACATCTTCCTTATGAAAATCATTCTCAAGAGCTTTCATTGACATAGGTCTGGTAACTGATCAAGCTGTTTTTAGCTCAGGGTATTTTTTTAATTTAATTAAGCTTCTGATGCAAAGAATTAACCACAACCTTGTCTCTAGCTAGGTCATTGCCTAGCAACAAATGAATGCCCTCAACAGGTTGGATATACACTATGCCGACTGTCACAGGTCCTGAAACTAAGTCGGATGACAAATTTACAAAATTTACAGAATGGAGAGGATTATTAACAAAGTTTCACTCTATTTCCTAAATGAGAATACTCTCATTAGAACAGGACTTCTCAGAAGAAGGCAAAACACCTGATACTAAAAGACTCTAGGAAGTTCCAGTATTCCATTAAAATTTTAATAGGGATAGGATTGGCAGAATCACTTAAGAGTGATATAGAACCCTTCGACATTAATGGTTCATAATTCTTAAAATTAAAATCAGACTTGGGTTTATTAAACCCAACAAATGTCTTGCTTTTAATACATGACAGTGACCTTGACCTCTTGGAGATACGATTATTTTGGATAGGTCTATCTTGATTCTGATGTCTATATTTAAATTTGAAGCAATCATAAATGACGTGTCCTTTTTTCTTGCAATAGGTACACGTAGACGGAGACAGGGATTTTGAATCAAGCATCTCAGAGGCTTGATTTTTAGAATTTGTAATAGACTGACTTTTACTGAGAGTCGTATTAGGCTGAAATACCTTCCTAACAGTAGACTGCAGAGTGAATGTTTTGATTTAAAATGGAACATAATGATATAGGAGTACATACCAGAAACAATAGCAGCATTTTCCAAGGTTTCAATCTTATGCACTTCAGAATGAGTTTTAATATCATTATGAGTGCTCTCCTTGAACTTTTCAAATTGAATTTGACTTTCTTCTATTTCTTTCATTTGCAAATGATATGCTTCCATTTTTTGTTTTAAATTGCAAATCCATTGGTTCCTTTTATTCTTTAAATTTTAATACTATTGCTTCAATTTTTTCTCTATATAGTGCATTCATTTGTTCTCTCCGTAACTGTCGTTGTTTCTCATTCTCTCTTGCTTTCCTTTGTATTTCTTCTAGCTCAAATTCAAGTTCTATTATCTATAAATCAAACTTTTTGAGTTCGAATTTTAAATTGTATTTCATTTTCACGAATTATGAAACACTCATGAATATAATTCAGACACGTTTCTCCTTTATGACGATATTAACGAAAGCCTATTGTTTTACTTAAGATTCAAATAAAAATATAAAATAGTACTTCGCATTTAGAACTTAGTGGAATTGAAATTTCAATAAACAAATTTCTAAAATATTTAACCAAAATTCAAAAATCCAAGGACGAGCCACCATTTTTTTGTTACGTGACAATGGCTCTTACTCAATAACAAAGAAAAGAGTGAAAACCAGCAAGCATTGCATTTTGTTTAAACACAACAATTTATTTCTCTAGACAACAATGTAAAAATTGGTAAATATGGCTTACAATCGGTGAATATAATCCAAACGTTTGATCATAAGAATTAAAACACAAGTCCTATCGGTAAAAAGTCCTGTAAGAATCTAGGTTCGAATCCCGACGACGTACAAATATGGCAGGCGAAGTGGACCAATGTATGAATAACAATAATTCCTCACTTTAATCAGTCTTTGTTTCCGAATAATTCCAGAATAAATTTTTACGAATATCTTTCATATTTTTTAAAATAAACTCATCTTGTTTAGTCTCCATCGGAATAAATTATTAAATGAAAAACTCAGAAGAAGAACAAGCAATCTTGGCAACAAATTAAAACATATACCTTGTTCCTTCAAGGTTTTGAATGACTGTTCGAAAAAAATAGAATTGCGTATTTAGAACCTCAATGCCTCATTTGAAGTCTCGCGAGATTGGTCATGTAGTCTCTTACTACACTATTTTTATAACGTCTGCCAGTATGAACACACTTAAAAACCAATCATAAAAAGTTGTATGATTGTGATACTGACCAATTATTTTAACTTCCTGTTGACACTACTACCATGGTAAGACGGACTCAATGATAATTCTCACGTATTACATCTTCGTCTTCAATAAACAAACTTTGTGATAAAAATATATCTCACTACTAAAAATAGGATCCCGAATCCGAGAAAAATATTCGTTGCGTTTAAATACAATGAAACAAACATGAAATAAACAGAATTTTAAACCTTGCACACAAGCAATTTAATCACATATACGTTATACGAGACAATATATATATATATATATATATATATATATATATATATATATATATATATATATATATATATATATATATATATATATATATATATATTATCATCATCATCATCATCATCATCAATCCTCAATGTTGTCTTCCCACCTCTTTTTCTATGATCGTACCACTTCCGCTTGCGCTTTCTTTTACAGTGGTCAAGAGGTCTTCATAGGATCTGATGGCTCATTGGATCATGTTGTGAACTTCTTCGTTTGTTACAATGTCGAGATATAAAATGCCTAAGACCTTAAAAGTGGATCTCATTTCGAAGGACTCAATCCTTGGTCATCGTGCTTCCCAAGAAAGGAAACCTTCATCTATGCCAAAACTACAGAACCATTAATTTGATTAGTCACCCGAGCATAGTCATGCTAAAGATAATTCTCAACCGACTAAATCTAAAGTAGTGAATATTATTGCTGAAGAGTAAGCAGGCTTCTGAGAAGGAAGGGAGAACCACATAACAAATTTTTAATCTCAAACTTCTTTTCTGAGAGATATCTTTAGCATAAACAGACTCTATATATTTATAGATTTCAAAATGGCTTTTGATAGGGTATGGCATGCATCCGTACGGGTAACTATGAGGACGTACAACATCAGCTCAAAGGTGATGCAGGTTGTTGAGCACCTGTATGAAAAAGCCAACAGTGGAGGATGCCTTGCCTGACCACAAGGTCACTGTAAGCATCTGAGGAAAAAGAATAGCAAACCTTCACTTCGCAGATGATATTGATGGCTAAGCAAGAGATGAAGAACTAGCTGACTTTGTTTAGAGCTTCGACACAACCTCCACAGCATACTTTATGGAGATTATGGCCGAGAAAAAAAAAACAACTGATGACAAACAACGCCAATGGCATCAGTGCAGAGTAATGGTCAGTTGTAAAGAGTGACAAGCTTCAAGTACATGGCATAAATTGTCACAGATGAGGGCTCCAAACCAGAACTACGTTGCAGGATTGCCCAGACCACAGTAGCAATAAAAATGCTGAGACCAATATGGAAAGATACCAACAATGGTTTAGTTCCTAACAAAAGCTGATGCGCTTGATTGTCGTATCTATCTTGCTATATGCTTGTGAAACATGGACACTCACCGGAAATCTACAAAGAAGGATCCAAACATTCGAAATGAGATGCTACCGCTCGATCTTAGGCATCTCATCCATTGACTAACAAGTCCACAACAGGATTCAACGAACCATCAGATCCTAGGAAGACCTCTTGACCACTGTAAAAACTCGCACAAGGAAGTGGCACTGTCATGCGGATTGGCAGAAACAATCTTGCAAGGCACAGTGTGAGGGTGCAGGAGAGGAAGTCCGAAAAAAAGGTGGGAAGACAAAATTAAGGAGTGGATATGCATGGGATTTAGAGATTCTCAAAGGGCAGTAGAAAGAAAGATAAGAGGAGAGAATTGGTTGTAAAGTTAACTGTGGTGCCCCAACGACCTCTTGTGTAAAGGGAAATTTATCGGTTATCAGTGTTCATGATTTTACAAATATTCACGCTTGCCCGTTAAATAATGATACTAGTCCTTCCTGGCTAGAAACTGCAACAATATTCTCTACTTTAGACGGAAAATATCAGAAACAACGAAAAATCGAAACCAAAATGAAATATAAGTTTCATAAGCAATTGTAATCTTTCTGAAATATTAAAATCTTTGAAATATAAGAAATTATTTGAACATTACAATCTCTAAAACAGTAAATCTATAAAACTATCAAAATCTCGAAAGATTTACCCAATTTATTTGTTACTGTTCTATGGTCTTGAAACACATCATAGTAAACAGGAAAATCAATACGGTTTGTAGAATAGAGTGTGTGTGTGTGTGTGTGTGTGTGTGTGTGTGTGTGTGTGTGTGATTGGATTTGTAACATAGCTTTGACAATTTTTCAGTCATATCGCTACTATATCTGCAATGTGGCAGTTTATAGTGATGTACAGCACTAGTGAATCATGCTGAAGACATTTAGCATGATGTCCACTCAGTCACATTGTCCTGAAACTAGGCGGACCAGTCATAACACTAACCTTTTAGTAGAACCATTTTTGTAAGTCTTTGGTATGACTCGACCGGAGATAGAACCCACAACTTCCCGCATTGTAGAATTGAATATATTTCCATAAAATAAAAAATGAAAAAATTAGAAATAACTTACAGCACGGTTAATGAATTACTAAAAATCCAACCTTCTATCAATTCCAATAGCTCCGAGTTATCCGAATGAATTCCAAAGGTATTTCGATTAATAGTCTTTATTGTAATGATGTATCAACACTACATAAAAACCACTGTTATAATCCAAAAATGTATTTAAATGATTTTACAGTAATTCCGTACAGATATTATATATCTAAATAGTATTTTAATAAATGTTAGATCACTTAGATTCTGACGAATGATACAATTAAATGAATGATTCAATCATCTCAATATAATGAATGACTCAGTCCTCTCAGTATAATTCTTAGCTTCAAAACAATAAACTCTATATATATATATATATATATATATATATATATATATATATATATATATATATATATATATATATATATATATATATATATATATATATATATATATATATATATATGAGATGTCGACAGAGATGGAAAATAAATATGTGAATTAATTTATAATAATTTTGAACTTTCTTCAAATTACGCTTTCATTATTTACATTAAGATTTCTCATAAACACTATCTATACTTACCTTAGTATATTGAAGTATGTTCACGAATGTCTGAGATAATTAATGTGATTGTTCTATATTTTTTGAGAAGAATTTTAAAGTAAGAATGTAAACTGTAATTATTTTAAAAATTATGAAATGTATCTTCGTTAGTGGTAAAGACACTAGTAATTTTACGCGAATGGTAACACAATCGACGGTATTGCATATCCAATGATTCCATAAGGCTAACCATTTGATTCTTTCTTTGGCGGGGAAAATATGGAAATTATTCAACCAGTGTTATAAATTTCATCTGACATGAACACGAATCATCTGATATGAAATCGCAGTCAAAATATCGATTAAAAATATTGTTGAACACATTTTTTGACACCGCACTATGATACACGTAGTTTGATAATGTTAAAGTGATATATTTCACAAATAAAACATATTTCAAATATTAAATGAGGAAGACCGGTGTCACGTGGATGATGTGTTTTAAAAAGATCGTAACTTTTAAGTTTTATAAACGTTTCAGAGTTGGAAAAAGACATCAGACATCAGCGGACATCTTTAACCATTATAGAGTTAATAAAAGAAATGAGTATTTGCTAATTTGCAGTCACTATGCAATCTTATGCTTTCATTCTTCAGAAAAGTAATAATATTGAAGGGAATTACCCTGTTCCCAGATGACGCTTATTTAGATCTTATCTGCCGCATATAAATTGGCTATTTTTGCCTACTTAATTTCTTGCAAGGTCTCTGAGCTATGTGCAAATTAACCAACATATGATTAACACATTTCAGCTCAGCACAGCGACACTTTCATATTTGTACATAGATTAATTGACAAACACTAAACTGTATCACAGGCTAAGGATATTATGATATCATGGCCAAAATCTCATCAGCATTCTCATCAGCATGACCTTAAGAAAAAAAATCAATCACTTTTTTCTGCTTTAATTTGTATATAGATTATGTTGGTAATCTCTGTTACACCTATGCATCGACTAGCATGTCAGGATCAAAAGACAGTAACACGTAATCGTAGAAAATTTAGGATAATGAATTTGTCTGAGAAAGAGGAGCAATTTTCCTTTCGCTTTCTAGATGATAGTCTACTTCTGAAATATAATGTGATGTTGTTTTTACTACCCATTGATCTTTCACTTACTTTTTATGGGTTACAGGTGCGACTTAGTTATATAATAGATGTATTGTATAGTTGTATAATAGGGTATTGAATAAATTTCCTGTTCATATTTTACAAAAAGCTCGTTGTTCTGTCATCAACACCATTTAGTAAACTGACGTTTCACCAATGACTCATTGAAACCTTCTAACTTTTCCAAACCGAATTTAAGAATATTTTTGACTCTATTGAAAGCTAGAAAGAAGTATGCGTCAACATAATTAGACACTATAATATGCGTTTCGTGCGCTTAACATAGAAAATGTAATTTCCTCCCACAACCTAGGCTTCTTTTTAAAATAGGAATATTGAATTTTAAACTCTCTCTCTCTCTCTCTCTCTCTCTCTCTCTCTCTCTCTCTCTCTCTCTCTCTCTCTCTCTCTCTCTCTCTCTCTCTCTCTCTCTCTCTCTCTCCTGGACGATGCACGAACATATTTTTACCATCAAGGTAAGATTTCCAGACCAGAGCTAGAATAAAAACTGCATTTCCTTCAGTTTCGAACGTAAGTGTGCTTCTGGAGGTTACATAATTGATCCACCTGACCCATTTTGAGGAGATAAGTATCTTGACTTGGGAAAACAATTCTCTGTGCATTCATTATCTGAGACCAGGCAAATCCACCCAAGGCTCATATTTAAGTTCTTTTTCGAAGTATACTGTACCTGATTCAACTTCTGTTTTATGCATATGAGCTGTCCAAGTTGACTAACTGCAGAGTTTTGCAACTCAGAGTGAAAGCTTTAAAAATTATCTTGTGTCCTAATAATTTTCCTCTTGTTGAATGCTCCTACAAATTATTAAATAGTCGTAGGCCGCATAGTGTCAGATTTGGGTCGTAGGACGGCGGTGGTGGCGGTGGTGGCGGTGGTGGCGGTGGTGGCAGCGGTGGCATTTGAAAACTATGTATACAATGATAATAAGTTCAAGCTTGTTTTCTGCAAACTTCCAATGGCAGATTGGTCAAGTAATATGTCTTTGTTCCAGTTTTTTGCATTTTGGAACAGAAACATGTTTGCAAAATTCACCACTTATGTTTAAAAGGGCTTAAGTTTGTCATATCTATCATTTCGTTTTGTTTAAACATACGTAGAAGAGTCAGTGTCTCTTGTGAAATCTGAAATGTCAAATACAGTGTTAGTCGTTAGCTTTCCAATGCAACATCATATTTTAAACACTTGTTTGAGATGCCATTGAGTATATCAACGTTACAAACCCTATTACCACTTCTGTAATGCTTAGTGTTCCTTGATATTCAACAGTCCTGAGCAAATATCGAGAATTAGTCCTTATTGCTTTCTGTTCCCGATTACATGCATAATATAAAGGCTCTAAAGAGCTGTGTTCAACGTGACAACGTTCTAACAACGCCTCTGGCAGGTATGTACCGTACACTGCAAGCTATGTTCAACGTAACAACATTCTCACGTCTCTAACAAGTAGGTAACGTATATGGCAAAATGACATTTTCAATGTGAAGCCGTTCTCAAATCGACTTTGGCAAGTAGGTAAAATACATTACAAAGGACCATGTTCAACGAGACAACATTCTCACATCGTCTCTGGCAAGTAGATGCCGTACACTGCAAGCTATTTTAAACATGAAAACGTTCTCATGTCGTCTTTGGCAAGTAGGTAACGTACATGGCAAAGTGCCATTTTCAACGTGACAACGTTCTCTCGTCGTCTCTGGCAAGCAGGTAAAATACATTGGAAGCTATATTTAACGTGACAATATTCTCACATCATCTCTGGCAAGTAGGTCAAGCTCGCTTTACTGATAATATTTGTACTTGGCTCTTTTTTCTTTTAGAAAAGTAGCATAGAAGAAGAGGAACACGCAACATGCTCTTCAATGTAAATTTTTTCTCCATTTAATTTTTTTGGGGTGTTATTATTTTGATAATAAAAGGAAGAATACAATGGCAAGAATGTTTGATATTCATGTTTAAATAATATTGTGAATTCATAAGAGGAAACAACTAATTTGACTACTGAATTAGTACCATCGAGAGATGCACAAAGCAATATAAAAGTTTATATTTTATCAGATTAAACCCAAAATTTTATGTGCTAAGGCTGTTTTCCATTTTGTCTAATGTTACATCAGTGATTTAACAGAATAAGTTTCACAAGTGAATAAATTTATTTTTGGAATTATATTTATTATTTTGATATTATGTCATTTATTTTATAATTCATACATTTTACAATATAATTTTATTTAAATCAGGATAGAAAAAAATATCATTTCTGACCGGCTGTGATAAAAAGCATCACATCAATTCTCAAATTATACAACGTAATATTGGAGAGTAGATAAGTGAGTGAATGATATCAATGATACAACCATCTTGATATCAATATCCACCGAAATATTGAACGAAGAAAAATAAACCATCTGATTCATCCTTTATTAATCTGGTCAATAAAATCAATTAATACAACAAGACATCTTAATTACATTTTAACTGGTCAATTAAATGAGTTAATACACAAATACATCTTAGATGTATTCAATTTTTAAACTGGTCAAATAATGATGATAAACAAACACATCTTCCATGAATGTTTGAAACGGTCAATGGAATTAATAAATGTGAATGATCGCGATAATGCTACACAAAAATTAATATAAACATGCCTTATGAAGTAATTTTGCATTTTAGATATAAAATCCACACCTCCACACACATACACACACACACAAAAGTCATCATCACGAGATATTTGACTGAGTTCATAGATAATACACAAAAATTAATATATTGTTGAATAAATACAATATCGCAGCAAAGATCTATAATGTTAAGTTAAAATATGTAACTAATTATATATCCATATTTATACATAATACATCAAAATATACACACCAAAATAGACAACTCTCCGATCCCATTTCCGGCATAAAATAGCATTTAATGGCTTAACCATTGTACATAATATCTCTGAGCTAGGAACAAATTATGATGCAAATATATTGCTTTCAACACCTGATAAGACTGACATTTGTCTAGAAAAACAGTGATACAATCTGTGTTCACTGAGACGTTTTGACGAACAAAATCAAAGCTGGAAAGCAATCAACACTAGCGAAATTGTCAATTATATGAGAAAAGTCATCCTATGAGGCTTGGGTTCCAGCAATCCTTATTCAGTATTGACTAGCCTTCAGACAGAAATAGTGGTGAATCCCTGCAACACCTATAAGACGACAAGAGCATTATATAGAAAGACAGTTGCAAATGAATAGCGTATCTGAGAGACATGACAGTTTGATGATGAGACTAATTAGGGCAAAGTGGAATAGTTGCAAAATAGTGGAAGTAGTAGATATAGTAGATGAGATTCATTAGCCACTAAAATATTGGCTCAAAGTATTCCATAGAAACATGTCTGCTTTTATCAAACAGATCTGGTACTTGATAAGTTTAATATTTCTTTTTGTTGATTCCAAGACTATACATGCCAATTTATATTAAGTAATGAATTTTCGGTGTGAAGTTAAAGACGTATATATGCGTCAAGACAATTCATACTAGACGTTTTCAATCGTGCGCCATCGCAACCTGTTGATGTTTCCACCAAGAAGAAAAATTGTTTCATCATTATTCAAACTGAGAGAGGAACATGCGCAGAAATATTTAAACTGTTAACTGTGAATTTAACGTGATACCTAATTTAGTTATCCTGGATATAAATAGTTATAAAGCTTCAGAGAATATTCGTAAGCCATGGATGCAAATTGTATTATTACGTCAATTAAATGAACTGAAAGAGACGACGAGTTTACCAGTCTATTTTTTGCATAATTGTGCCGAATTTGGAATTGTTGATAAAAAAAACATGTACAACATGAACGCAGTCTGGTGCATGTCTGTTGTATTGGCTGTTGTGTGTACATCAAGCTTACAAGGTATCTCTCTCTCTCTCTCTCTCTCTCTCTCTCTCTCTCTCTCTCTCTCTCTCTCTCTCTCTCTCTCTCATACACACACGTTGTTATGCAAAATGTTATTTGTAAAATCGTGAATCAGTGCAGTAATAGTTTATTAGGCAGTCTCACCAATTCATCAAAATTATTTCGTTACTTTCTTCTTGTTGGCCAAGAGTATGTTAGTATGTTATGGAAAAAAAAGACCTTTACATTTGCAAGAATAATCGTTTGCATTTAACTTGCCTGCAAGTGACTATTGTGTGCGAGTCAAGTAAGTTCTAAAGTGCATATGCTGTCATGCTAAATGCAAACGAGTCATCTTGCCAAATTGAAATACCTTATTTGTCAAAATATAAATAACTCGAAGTATACGGGAGATATTGATGATTTTTTTTTTATAAAAGATATATGACAATTAGATTCTTTGATATTGGCTTCACTAACACAACAGGTTGTCAATAGATCTTTTGTTTACTAGTTGAAAAAGGATTCATAGATCTCCTATGTGGTCGGCGAGATTCTCTGACTTTGTTGTGTTTTGTCATAGTTTACTCTCCTTACCCTTTCTCTGTTTCTACAATTTCCAAAAAGGGTATTTTATGAATTAGCTACGACGGAAGTAAGTTGAAGGATGAAAGTAGTGCCACATAAACACATGCCTTTGTGTTGATTGTGAAATATTAAGATCACATCCAAAACTGAAATATTTGCCCTCCGCTTGCAAAATTGTCAATCGTAATTCTCATTTTCCTAAAAATACAGAATGGGTACCCTACAGATAATATAATTCCACATACAGGAAAATAAATCAGTAGGTAATTATATCATTTATGGATTGCAGATTTTGGGATTACAGAGGTAACATAATACCTTTAAAATGACCGACATGTATGTTTGCCTCTGCATTGGTATAATTATTAAGTTCATTAAAGTTTCTCGTGTTGTTTGCAGGAAGATTGTAATGTATCCAGAAATAAGGTCCAGTCAAATAATAAAACGTTCCTCTAGAATAACATACTTTTACACAGAATTAATATATATATATATATATATATATATATATATATATATATATATATATATATATATATATATATATATATATATATATATATATACCGTTTGTGTGTGTTTTAAGATTTGTTTACTTTTAAGTGCTTCTCTACATCCAGATTATTATAATCAGTAACACATTTAATTTTTTTTAATTCAAATTTTATGTTCATTTCATTTTCATCGCTAGCCCACTGGATTAATATAAACCTAACTAGAGCAGTTCAGGATCATATTTTTGGAATATATTTCGGCTACATTCCACACAAGAGAAACAATGACTATATATAAAATATGGCTTACATGCGCACAAAAATTTTGTTTTAAGATCAAAACATAGACTCAAGCGAAAACTGTTTTAGAGCCAATACATGGACTTTAGTATCAAATATACATTACTAATCTATACCAAAACAATATACATTACTAATCTATACCTAAACTATTGTATGAAGTATATAGTACTAATCAATGCATGGACTTTAGTATCACGTATATATTACTAATCAATATATGGACTTTGGTATAAAATATGTAGTACTTGTCAATATATGAACTTAAATATAAATATATGTTACCAATATATGTATGGGCTAAAATATAAAATATATATTGCAAAATGTTAATTACTCCGCAATATATATATATATATATATATATATATATATATATATATATATATATATATATATATATATATATATATATAAACTTTTATGAATATTCTAAACATCTGATTAAATAGTTTACCGAAAGTCATTATTTCCTTTACCTATTGCAATATGAATATCAGTCTATATTAATTGACAGATAAATATGCCGATAAATAGATTGATTATTTCAGCTTCAATTTTAAGGAAGATTTACGTTGTGAACCAATGTTTATCAGAGATTGTATTCTCTGCAGTATTACTTATTCAACAAAGCACCCGCTAGATGAGATCATAACTTCATGGTTACATAATAGATATGTCATATATGCTGATCAATACATTATTAATATCATCAATGTGCTATAATATGGTAAGAGGTGTTTTAAAGGATGAAACAAATTAGAAAAATTTTAATAATTTAGAACAGAATCTTAAAGTATATCCAGAGGCATTCAAACATGAAGAAGATAATAAAACTACAATACAATTTTAAAAATGCTGCAATTAGAACCAAAATAAACTAAAACCTAGAGATACTCAAACCTTAACAGAACACTGTGATACATATGGTAATAATCTGTTTGACAAATGGTCGATACACAATACGAGCTTGAGGATGCGGACCTGAATTTCTATCGATTTTCGCTTTGAACCAATTCAGGACTATCTATTATCTAATCGTACTGTAACAAATGTGAATGCAAAATAATAATTTGTATTGTTAAAATTAAACGGACTATGGATAAAAGTCAATACATTAGTTACCTACAAACGCTATGCTTCATCACGTTTTGTTTATTGCAAATTCTACACGCTGGACAACAACATATCATTCAAATAAATAATCAGCAGCATTCATAACGGCAAAGTCACAGGACCCATGTGTTGCTTAGAATTTATCTACTAATATTTATTTGTCAAGGTGCAATAGAAACATGTTCATATCTATATTAGACATATGCACAATAACAAGAATTGAAAACAACAAGCCAATAGGCAGTTGTGCCAGGGGTATATTAAACGATGACATACATGTCCGATTCTGCTGCCTTTATATTACAGAACAATAAATGATTTGTGAAACAAACACTTCATGTGCTATTTTCAGCGCAATACAATTGTAACAGTGCCAATGATTGTAAGAGTAAATAACTAACCGTCAAACATTTCAAGAAGAAAACTTCTCTTTGGTCTGTTTGGTTCTGATTAAGTTAAAATTCAGAGAATTAGAGACGTTCGATGACAACAGAGACAAGAAACTTCTCTTGTTGAATGAAATATGCAAATTAAAATTGTTGCAGATTTTTTATTTAAACAAACAGAATGATGCATTTGCTCGTTATGTTTCTACTCACCAAGACAATAGTGGAAAACATGAAAAACCGAGACTATTTTATATAAAATGTTTGTGAAAGCATTGAAATATGCTGGGATGCGATGAGCCTTTAAATCTGAATGTCTGGTATCTTCAGAGTACACAAAAAGTGTGTTTATATTATGGATTGTGATGTGCTAAATTCAAATATGTCACAACAACTGATCTTTCCAAGATATTTAAGATTTATATTTAATGTATACATTATGCAGATAGTAGAGTTTTAATCATACCTTGTAAACCTAGGTCTCTTCATGTGTTTATGGTAGGTTGATATTATAGTATTTCACCTGTCATGTTTATGAAACACTTTAGTAACATCAAAAGGGTTATATAACAAAATTTATTATGCAACCAAAGGCAAAATGCTATGAGGTGCATAGTTTACTCCTTATTTAATGTATACTCTACACTTCTTGACTTGTCTCTTGTACTTATTAAATGGAGCACCTCATGTCACTATCCAACAATAGTCTGCAAGAATTGATGTGCTCATGTGCACTGATAGCATTTCTCCATTGTTGCCATGTCCTTGTAAAATTGCTCGCCGTGTCCATTGCTCCCTGCTCCGCATTTAGGTGGAAAATAATCAAGATGAAAATGCAAGAAATGTATCTTTAGTGACATGCTGCAACCGAGGCTTCTGTATACCTTGAAGAAATTTTGTTGTCAGTTACTGGACGGCTTTTCATTCCATCGTTTCATTGGCACACAGTCTACGAATCTTATCTTTACTGAATCTTAGGAATTTTCCACGGAGGTACTTGAAATCTGCTTGTGTTGTGTCCTTGATCTTGACAAAGTTCTTCATCAGACTCAGCATGATGTATAAGTGAGGTAACACAATCTTCCTTGATTCAAGAAGTGGTGGTGCTGAACACTTTTCCTCCCATGCTACAATGACTGCCATAGTGGCAAATCTCTCTTGATGTAGTGGGAATCTCTCCCAGGACTATCTGATTCGCAGAGAAAACAGCAATATATTGTGTATCCAGTCTGCAGACCAGGCAAGAAAACATCAACCTTCAAATCGCCACTGAGCTGCCATTAATGTTGGTCATAGTTTATGTGCCTCAAAAGTTGTTTCATGTTTTAAAATGTTTTCTTAATATGGACTGCATAACCAACTGGAATTGATGGCAACACGTTGTCATCAGGCGATTTTAGACCCGTCTACGACGAATCAGTGAACAGTCTACACTTCTTTGGAGCCTGAACGATGTTTAGGGCTACCATCACACCATCGACGTTTTTGCAGATTACAAGATCACCTTCCATGAATAAGATTGGTACAAGGTCCGTTTGAAAGTCACGGAACATGATAACCCTAACATCACCTCATATAAGATTCCACTGCCGTAATCTGTAGTCCAACAGCTCTGCCTTACGGATGGATAGTTCCAAATCCATGACGAGGTCATTCTGTTCACCCTGTGTTATTAGGTGTAGTTCATGGAGGATAGCAGGAGAAAATATTGGTCATGTGATATTAATGGTGCAGGACTAGAGGTTTCATCCACTTCCTAGTCGGACTAAAGTGAGAATTATTCTAGTACATTAGGCACTGGCAGTTCTACTCCGAGGGGGTGTATTGGACCTATAGCTGATAAAATGTTTAGATAATGCACAGTAGACCTTTTCTTCTTTGCAACACCTTTAACAACTGGAGGCACCACATAGTAGTAGCAATTGCTGATACGATATGTTGGCTCTCTCCTAATGATTAGAACTGCAGATGGCATATATTTCTTTTTCCTATTCAACCACTGCCGAAGGTTTTTGTTACACAAGTGTTGCATCATATATGTTGGCCAACTTCAAATCCTGATCTCCAATTTTTCAGCCTAACTAAAGGTGATAGGCTTTCTTATTCATAGTGGTTATGGTGCGCTTTTCTGTGCAGGAGTTAAGAGGTACTCTGCTGACTTTGGCGAAACAGACATATGTCCCTTTGCAAAATAAAGCAATATGAGAGCACGACACTGTATGAATTCTAGAGATGAGAGCAATTTGTTCAGCAGAGTGATGGAAGCTTAGTTACGATTGCATCATCCATGACTTATATCAATAACATGATGTAATTCATATCAATTATGATGCAATACCAGCTTCAGATTCAATCATTCATCGTTTTGCACAAAAATCAAGCACTGGACAAACCCAGTCATAGATTTATTTATAGATCCAGCTAAAGATATATTTTGGTCATTTCTGGACTAAATTTAGATACCTTCCCTTTATAACTCATTGATCATCCGCCATTCACAAGCCAATGGTCTTATAAACTGATCCAGTATCATATCTTTACAAGGACAGCCCATAAACAATATTAAGCATATAACTCATATTTAATAACGTTTGACCGTTGCTAGAGACGAGGAAAAGTTATGTATTCCAATATGAGCAGAAAGCAGTTACAATTTCAGGTAAATTATTACGAAATCTTTGATGAAAATTAATGTGTTTTAAAAATGATATAATCGAGGCTTCATTTTTAATTCTTGGAAATCAGTTGTACCGCTGTTGCTACTTCCTTTGACAGCTCTGATTTAAACTGTATGGAGGTCAACAGGCACGGAACAATCAGTTGGAAACCTTAATGTTGCAGTAGCCTTTTACACTATAAATAAAACTTAGTTGTCACAAGCAATTTATGCATTAACCAAGATGATCCAAGAGGAATGATACATGTGTACATCATGTGAGATTAGTTCCAGGCTTTGAGTGCCTACAGCCATTACCGCCCAGAATTAGTTACCAAACGATTGTAAAATTATTATTGATCCTAACCAGTATTTTGTATCCTCGAATGTATTAAAGTTTGAAATCAAATTTGGTTTGTTTTTGAAAGGTTAATACGCAATGCAAACATGAGAAATATCATGTGGTATTCGATGCGCTGTGTCAAATTTCAGCCATCTATTTGTATACATTCCCGTATTTCCTATATAGCCACATTATTTGTATTGCCATCTGGAAATTAGTTTGATCTTTGAGTGAGATATTTGATTGATATCGCTTACTTTGGACACTTATGTGAGACCCTAACAAAACAAAGTATTTAGGTCCTGAGTGCTCTTTATCCTTTTTCAGTTTGGCATTGATTTCCAATAATGTTAGCAAAACAGGGTGAAGAATATTAGGAAAGGAAAACAACCTTTAAATTTTACACAAATATTCGGAATAATCAAGACGATTTTTGTCAGCAGGCATTATTTCAATGGCTACAATACAAACATATCCCTTTATATATATATATATATATATATATATATATATATATATATATATATATATATATATATATATATATATATATATATATATATATATATATATATATATATATATATATATATAGTTATTTTTGGCAGTCATGAACATTGTTATTTGTAGAAATACCATACAGTGATGTTTCTAGAAATTCAATACTTATTGGTGCTTACTTATCCTGAAGAGGAACTAATCATGTTAAATTACTGAATATACATCTTACGCGATTTTTAAATTTTTGTCTCGTTGTTTCTACACTCATTAACTCATTCATTGTTCTGTAGATAAATTATGTTAGTTGCAGAAATAAAATGTTCTTGCATTAAACCTTTTATCTGCTGCAAGCTTTTCAATGCATCAGGAAAAGGTTAGCAATAATTAACGATTGTGCGGTAAAATATAATACATAACTGTCAACAATAA
Source organism: Potamilus streckersoni (assembly GCA_016746295.1). Taxonomy (NCBI): domain Eukaryota; kingdom Metazoa; phylum Mollusca; class Bivalvia; order Unionida; family Unionidae; genus Potamilus; species Potamilus streckersoni. The sequence goes on along the minus strand of JAEAOA010001877.1, from coordinate 1,848,376 downwards.
GCAAAGACCGTACTGTAAAATTTAGCTCAAAATTGTCAACGATATGTAACGGTCGTGCCGTGAGAGGTTCCATGCAGCAATTGGTGCACTTCCGCCAATATATTGAAACATATTTGCATTTCGATAACTCAAACCAATTATCCTCAGCTGGAATGAGATTCGTTTGAACATAAAACAGGAAAAACGTATCACCTATGCCTGAATGAAGTTATCACCGACGAGAATTACTCGGTTCTAAGTCTATTAGCAGCACGAATGTCAATCGAATTATTTCAAGCACCATTGATATAATAACAACATGAAGGCTCACCATGTTAACAAACAAAAGTTTTTTTTTTACCGATTTGCAAGATTCCAAATAAATATATTCCAATAACGGCGTCTAGATTTTAAAAAGGAAGAGCTCTTAAAAACCCGGATGCTGTAGAAATGCTAATGTCACTTGTTATTTTTTTGTGTATATGTGTTGATATTTTTACGCCATTCAGGGCGATGCGCATTATTCAAACCTTTCCTTTATTGTCAACGCATTTGTCGTCTCTAATTTGCATTTAAATCTGTAGTAAAATATTTTTATAGGTTCCATTTTGCAGTTATTCCGCCCTGCCAGAAATTCAGGTTCATTAGCTGGATATTATAATAAAGTTAATACAAATGAGTAACCTTACACTCAATTAGGGCTTGCTGTTTAACACTTAATAGGTCTTCACCGTTAAGAAGACCTTTCATACCAACATATAAATTTCTAATTTTTTGTGCTTTGAAATTTTTCTACAGAAGCATGATGTATCTATTGATATAAAAATTGTATCAAATATTTCACTTTGATGTAAACAAATAGTATTAATATGTAGATATATTTATTATAACCCGTTAAATGATGGGCGAATGTTAATTCTAACAACATTTGAGGAATTGTTAAAGTAATTTATTTAATAGTCACATAGCCGTCAAACATAAGGCCATTTGCAACTGCCTGCAGCAATATGTTGCATGACATTAAGTAATATATATATATATATATATATATATATATATATATATATATATATATATATATATATATATATATATATATATTATGTCCTAAAAACTGGCATGAATCCACCAATTCCCTTCTCAAGGGTGTAAAGTTAAGCAACTAGTTTACACCAGCTATATAAACAGAAAACAGAAACACACTTGAATTAAAGAATCTGCATGATGTTTGGTTTACTGATGTTTTATACATGATGTTTGGCTTGCGGATGTTTATATACACGATACAAGGAAAATCAGCTAACGTTCATGGTTGTTACTCATTACGATGCATTGTACGAGTTAGAAAGTAATTATAATTTTAATTAGTGACTACAAAAGTAAGTCATCAATGCAAAAAAATGTACAAAATTTGTTTTATTCTTAACAAATGTCGCATTAAGAATGTATCTTGGATGAAGTATTTTGTTAAACTGGTAATTTGTTCAGACTATTAAATGTTTTGTTCTCATGTGGTTACAGCTTTGGTAGCAAAGCTTTATTTCTGGCACTTACCTATGCCTACAAGATAAAACGATGGTTTCCTTTAGTATAAGTAATCGTGGATGCCATCTTCAGGCACTTCACCCCAACGAAGAGGAAAACCTACAGGCACTTCACCCCAATCAAGAGGTAAACCTACAGGCACTTCTCCCCAATGAAGAGGGAAACCTACAGGCACTTCACCCCAATGAAGAGGAAAACCTACAGGCACTTCACCCCGATGAAGAGGGAAACCTACAGGCACTTTACCCCAATGAAGAGGGAAACCTACAGGCACTTCACCCCAATGAAGAGGGAAACCTACAGGCACTTCACCCCAATGAAGAGGGAAACCTACAGGCACTTCACCCAATGAAGAGGGAAACCTACAGGCACTTCACCCCAATGAAGAGGGAAACCTACAGGCACTTCACCCCAATGAAGAGGGAAACCTACAGGCACTTCACCCCAATGAAGAGGAAAACCTACAGGCACTTCACCCAATGAAGAGGGAAACCTACAGGCACTTCACCCCAATGAAGAGGGAAACCTACAGGCACTTCACCCCAATGAAGAGGGAAACCTACAGGCACTTCACCCAATGAAGAGGGAAACCTACAGGCACTTCACCCAATGAAGAGGGAAACCTACAGGCACTTCACCCCAATGAAGAGGGAAACCTACAGGCACTTCACCCCAATGAAGAGGAAAACCTACAGGCACTTCACCCAATGAAGAGGGAAACCTACAGGCACTTCACCCCAATGAAGAGGAAAACCTACAGGCACTTCACCCCAATGAAGAGGAAAACCCACAGGCACTTCACCCCAATGAAGAGGGAAACCTACAGGCACTTCACCCCAATGAAGAGGAAAACCTACAGGCACTTCACCCCAACGAAGAGGGAAACCTACAGGCACTTCACCCCAATGAAGAGGAAAACCCACAGGCACTTCACCCCAATGAAGAGGAAAACCTACAGGCACTTCACCCCAATGAAGAGGAAAACCTACAGGCACTTCACCCAATGAAGAGGGAAACCTACAGGCACTTCACCCCAATGAAGAGGAAAACCTACAGGCACTTCACCCCAATGAAGAGGAAAACCTACAGGCACTTCACCCCAATGAAGAGGGAAACCTACAGGCACTTCACCCCAATGAAGAGGAAAACCTACAGGCACTTCACCCCAACGAAGAGGGAAACCTACAGGCACTTCACCCCAATGAAGAGGAAAACCCACAGGCACTTCACCCCAACGAAGAGGGAAACCTACAGGCACTTCACCCCAATGAAGAGGAAAACCTACAGGCACTTCACCCAATGAAGAGGAAAACCTACAGGCACTTCACCCCAATGAAGAGGGAAAGCAATCTTCTATTCCTTTTTATTTCAAGCGGCCTGTTCTGAACTTCCGTGCTGCTGAATTGATGAATCCATTTTCAAACTGGCAGAGACTAGATAATCTTCCTGCTATATTGTAATACCTGTTTTAACAAGAGGTACATAGTTCAGAAAGGATACAGATTTCTGCTTTTGCTCTCAGATATATTAAGTATTAGATTCTTTAATATTTCGTTTCAACTAAACAAAATAAATGAAAATATGTTTTATTTATAGATATGCATGTGAACTTCCATACGTAATTGACATTTCAACTGGCTAGTCTAAAAATCTATTTATGTTAGCTTGAAATGTTTTGTTCGTTCTCTATCAATTATACAATATTATACAGTAAGTAATAGTTTTGAATGTGAATACTAAACGAATGTACTAATCAGCATAGTTTCTTCCAAACAATAATATGGGTCTAAAGTCAGTATATGAATCAAAAGCGATATCTGTTAAGCCCACCTAATCTGGGCTCACCATATTTGCTGCTAGGTTAACTGTAATATTAATTCAACATGAATACAAGTTGCTAAAATAATATTTGACAGCAACTAAACTAATTTCATCTCCACAGCTAGAATTAGGTTTGTATACATTTACTCCAGAGTTGCAATCAAGTTTACATACGTCTAAGCCCGAGTTGCAATAAATTTTTCATACTGTTACGTGTCTAGACTCGTACGAAAGTAATAAAGAAAAGACAGAGAGAATTCAACAAGCTTTGTAAAATTTAAAAAATTAATTTATTTTTTCTAGAAAGATATGGTAAAAATATGAAAAAGAATATACGATTTATAAATCAAATCCAAAAATTAATTCAATAATTAAAAACATAAGTCCTGTCAATAAAAAGTTCTAATTGAATCAAAGTTTGAATGTCGATGAAGTTCCATGATAAAAGGCGATGACGCCTTCTATAACCTTTTTTTGCTTTGTCATGTCACCAGTTCCTTGTTGAATCACCAAGAATAATATTCCAGCTTTAGAATTCAGAATAATTTTCAGTAAATGTTTTTGTCCAAGAATTCTGATGAGCACAAGTATTTTCCAGAGTAAATTATTTTAAATAAAAAATTTAATTCAAACTGCCTACAACAGGGATACCTTTGAGACAGAAGGCTTAAATTACGTCTGACTCAAAATCTTTATGAAACGTCAATTTTGACCCTAACTAAAACGCAACAATGAGTCACCTAATAGGTCACGTGATCTCTTCCTTTCAAACAACATATTAACAATAAATGCAACCTATCACGTCCACCATGGACGAATTCGATTGTGTTGAACAAATCTTTGATATAAGACTTAATAATAACAATAAAACTATAAAGACTTGTTTACTACAGAGCTGACACTGGCTCCTATTCTATGTCAGCAAAAGATGCAAAGTTTCAAACTACCGACTGTTTATCAAGTCAAAATGAACTGAACTAAATTTTCCAAACAATATGTCAAATCCATTGAATAAAGTTATCATCACAATAACATATAATGAAATTAAAAAAATAGAAAAGAATTGAAAATTAATACACAGGTAATTAAATTACTTATAAGTAACAATACAATACGTTCAAGCCAGAGTTGCACTTAAGTTTGCATATATTCAAGTCAGAGTTTGACTTACATTTTCTTACTAATGTTCGACTTGAGCTTAGAAAATTAGCAAATTTAAAGAACTGATTTTATGTAACATTCAGTCCAAATTTAAGACAAAATAACACAATAATCCAACTCCCTATTTTTCCACAATAATAACACAATAATCGATACTCCATTAAATAATAACACAATAATCCATATTCCCAAATTTACTATAGCAATAATACAATAATCCATTCCTCCAAATTTGCTACAATAATAACACAATAATCCATACACAATAATCCATAATCATACCTCCTTTTTAACACTCTTATTCACAACTGTGCAAGACTGAGCAAGAGCTATTACTCAGTACACTTCAAATTCTACCTGATTGCAGTTCCATTTGTTGTAAGCAATAACATAGCCGGCATGAATAAGACTATAAAATACAAGTACTTCACAAGCTCGCAAAGTTTATTATAGTTATTAAAATAATCTTAAATTAAGGGTATCACCACGTTGCGAAGGCAATCGATATTCTTCATACGATATATTTAAACCTTATAATATCATTCCAATTTCCAAAGCAACTAGTTGAGCCATACTCAACACACGCTTGATTTGAATTATTTGATTTATTGAAAATAGCACTGACATCGCATGATTTGATCTTCCTGAAAAGCACAGACATTCAGGCTTATTTGTTTTGTATGGCAGTTTTAATGATTTGCTTGCCTCATTTACTTCAATGGCTGAACGTAAAAGTAAATTAATACTTTTCGATCATAATTTGATCTTACAGTTATACGCTACAGCTCAATATTACACACTCTCATTCATGTCAATAGTACACACTCTCTCTCAGCTCAATATTACACACTCATTCTTGTCAATAGTACACACTCTCTTTCAGCTCAAAATTATACACTCTCTTTCAGCTCAATATTACACACTCTCTTTCAGCGATAATGTTATTGAATAGGAGTGGAGTCGAGAATGAGATTACTTGGCATTAAGTAATGTTGCTATATAGGGTCATTAATGTAGATAATTACATGTGTTTATAAAATTAAATAAGTATTAAATTGCCTGTTGAACTTTCACAAAAGACTCCGTGATGTGTCTAGAGAGAACCAAACGAGTGTTTAAAGACATCGAATTTCAGTCTACTGTCCATTTTCTTCAGACTTAGTAAAACACCCATCTTTTTTCTACTTAGATAAATGTATTTGTCTAGCATATGTATATTGCGAAAATGACGTAATGACCAAGAGACTCTCAGAGAGTGAAACAGTAGACGTTATGTTAAGTGGACAAACTCATGATACTAATTATTACTGCAATATTAGTAAACTAGTTTAAAATAATTTAATTAATATACAATTGAATATAATATAATT